>JAHLJT010009419.1:180046932-180056991 GCA_031308135.1 Acheta domesticus | reverse complement strand
TTTTTGTGATAAAGTAACTTTCCCAAAAAATCAAAACACAAAAAGAAAAGTCTGTATTTAAGCGCCCTGATATAAAACAGTGATTTATATCATCGATTTCTTCAGTTTTTCCTACTATCAAGAATGAAAAATATGGGAAACGCAAACTTTGAATCAGCAGTGACTAAAATTAACTTGCAAATTTTTAATCTTTGTATTTTTTAAAGTAATTTTCCCAAAGAGAACAAAACACGAAATGGAAACCTCTATTATGCGGTCATGTTACACAACAAGGACCTAAACTCTTTCCTTTCCATTTAAACCCCTACAACTCTTCCACCTACAACTCTTTCCTCCATTCTTCCCATTTCCATTAAATTTTCAGCTTTGTTTAACTAAGAAATTTCCCAAAAGAACAAAACCTGAAAAGGAATATCTCTATTACGAATGCATGTTTTACAACCAAGACCTTTCCGTTTTTCACTTCCATTTACTACTATGAACAAAACAAACCATGGGGACGAAAACCTTTATTCAGCGTTCACTAAAATTTAGCTTCCGAATTTCAGCTTTGTTTTTAACTAAGAAATTTCCCAAAAAAAACAAACACGAAAGGAAAACCTCTATAAAGCGGTCATGACTTATGCGGTTATGACAACATGACTTATACTCTCCTTTTCTTTCCCATTTTTCTTATCATGAAAACAAAACATGGAAACGAAAATCTATATTCGGCGGTCACAAAAATATAGTTTTAAAATGTTCAGGTTGGTCTTTATAATAAGTAATTTTCTCAAAAAATCAAAACACAAAAAGAAAAACATGTATTAAGCGGTCATGATTTACAACATGACTTATACTCACCTTTTTTCTTCCCATTTTCCCCTATCAAGAAAACGAAATATGTGAATGAAAACCTTTATTCAGCGGTCACTAAATTCATCCTTTCCTTTTCATTCCATTCCTTCCATTCCTTTTTTGAAAGGAGCTTTCCCAATGAACAAAACACCGAAAAGGAAACCTCAATTAAGCGGTCATGATATGCAACATGACTTGCACTCTCCTTTTCCTTCCCATTTTTACTATCATGAAAACAATACCTGGAAACAAAAACCGTTATTCAGCGGTCCAAAAATATATATTAAATGTTTTCAGCTTGGATTTTTAAATAAATAATGTTTTCCAAAGAAAAAAAACACGAAAGAAAAACTTGTGTCAGCGGTAATGATATACAACATACTTATACTCACCTTTTCTTCTTCCATTTTACTCCTATCAACCAACAAAATATGGGAATGAAAACCTTTATTCAGCGGTCACTAAAATCATTTTTTCGAATTTTCATCTTGGTTTTTGTAAAGTATTTTTCCCAAAAGAACAAAACACGAAAAGGAAAACCTCTATTAAGATATCAGGGGTAGGCTGGACTCCTTAAGCTGCGGTGAAAGCAATCAGTCTCTATTAAGATATCAGGGGTAGGCTGGACTCCTTAAGCTGCGGTGAAAGCAATCAGTCTAAGGGATGGAATCCCCTGAAAGAAAAAGCTCCGGTCCTCCAGGTTTGGGGGTTGTGCTGTAGACCAGCACCCTGCACACGTAAAACATCACACCGCTAAAATCTCAGTCATGTGAATGCCTCGGATATTTCAAAAAGGGAAACCACACCGGCAAAGAAAATGGACTCTGATATTGGTATACGGAACGTACAAAGCATCTCAAACAAACAGCAAGAAGTAATCCAGGAAATGATGAAAAGAAACATCGATATACCCTTCCGGTCTGAAACAAAAAAGAAAGGCAAAGGAAGCGAAAAACTGAACAACTTTGTGCACTTCTACAGTGGCGTAAACAACATGAAAATGCTAAATCTGGAATTTCTATTGTTATTAGTGAAAGATTCGGTAAATGTATAAAAAGTTGGGAATGTGTAAACGAACGTCTTATTAAAGTAGTGTTAAGAATCAGAGGAAAATCCATAAGGTGTCATAGGAATATATAATTTGAATGAAGATGCCCCAGTAGCTAGGAAAGATGATTTTGAAATGATAGTCAAAGAAACCCTAGACAGTATTCCCAAGTCCCATGAAATAATATTTGCAGGGGATTTTAACGGAAGAGTTGGGAGGAACAAGAACAGTAATATGTGTGTCAATATGGAGAGGAAACTCGCAATGAGAATGGAAAAAACTCATTAATATTTGTGAAGAGTATGAAATGAAAATTAATAACACTTTCTTCCAACATAAGGATATTCATAAGTACACCTGGTACCAACATACAAAAAATTAAAATCTATAATAGACTTCTGTATTACCAAGCAAAAAACGTCACTCAAAATACAAGATGTTAGAGTGAAACGTGGAGCCCAATGTAGCGGTCATTGTTTGGTAATTGCTAAAATATACATTCCATTTACTTCAAATAGCACGGATAAAGAAGATAAAGATGGATTTGTCATGAAATCTATCAAATACAATTTAAGCAGTCTCCTTGATGAAAGTACAGCACATCTTTACAGAAAAAGACTTGAAAAGGCCAATAGAAAAATATGAACACATAAAAGAAGTATTCACCCAAGCCGCAGAGGAGGCTTAGTACTTGTAAGTTAAAAACCGAAAACAGTATTGGTGGGACACCAAGTCTAGAAGAAAAGTGATCAAGAAGAAAAGAGAACTGTATTTAAAATGGCTTAGTGACAAGAAATATGAAACTTGTTTCAGTACAAGAAATATGTAGAGAAGTAAAACAAGAAGTGTTATCAAGGAAGAACAAATTGTGGCTGGTATAAATGTGATTATATAGAACAATTCATAGGTGGAGCACTGAGCTCTGAAGCTTGGAGATTAAGTTTAAATCTATAAAAACTAATGAAAAAAACAATATCGGATTATCAAACATCAGCATCAATAAATGGAAAGAAATTTTGGAAGAGCTGCCTTCTAGAAAACAGAACTTTCAGTCAAACAAGGAAGTGAAATTTTGAGCAAATGGTAGATCTGACAATTGAAGATTTAGAAAAAGCGCTTAAGACCATGAAATCTAATCAGTCATTAGGACCGGGAGATATTACTGGCAGAACTTCTTAAATATGACCCCTATAAACTGCACCCAATATGCTCAAAACACCATGTTTTCAATGTGCATGGAATGGAGAAGATCCTCCTTGCAGGAGTGGCGAATGTCTTACCTGGAACACCGATCCATAAGAAAGGATCTAGAGAGGATGAAAAAAACTACAGAGGAATAGCAGTTATTGGATCTATAGGTAGACTATATAGCAAATAATCCGAAAGAAGAGATTAAAAGGAAAAAATCGGAGAGGAACATGTGGTTTTTACTGCCGGTAGATCGTCATAGACAATATATTTACATTAAAACAGCTTATAGAAAAGAGAACAAGGAGAGGTAGGGAAGTTCATCTAGGTTTCATTGATCTTCAAAAGGCATATGACAAGGTACGCAGTTGCGAGAGTATGGGAAGAAATGGATGGACTTAATATCGGAGAGAAACTTAATTGGAGCCACACAGAAATCTATATACGAACAACACCTCTCAGATTAAGATCTACAGTAGGCTCTCGGATCCATTCCCAGACAGTAAAGGTCTGGGTCAAGGTTGCTGGGTCAAGGTTGCTGTCTTTCCCCAACACTGTTTAAAATATTCGCATAAAATTTTACAGCAGTGGGAGAAACAATGCAGAATAATGGGCAATGCCGATTGGAGATGATAAATTATAACACATTATATTTCGCCGATGACCAGGTAGTAATTGCAGAAGATGCGTACAATTTGAGTTTCATGATCCGGAAACTCAATGAACACTTTTTAAAAGGCAGGACTTACTATTAACATGGACACATCTGAATACCTGTCAGTTGGGAACAATGAAATAGAAGATCTTCTTCTGGAAAATGGAGTAAAAATGAAAGGAGCAAACAAATATAAATATTTGGGTGTACTCTTTAACAAAAGGGAAATAGCCAAGAAGAAATTGAAAGACGAATTAGTTTGGGGAAGAAATGTGACAGCGAAGTATAAACTCTGTCTTATGGAACAAAACCATCACTAACACTACTAAAGACGTCTTTACTCCACACTAGTCAAGAGTGTTACAACTTGCGGTTCAGAAGTTTGGGAGGTTGATAAAAGAACAAGAGAGAAGCTGTTTGGCCCTTGAACTGGATTACTGGCGTAGAAGTTGCGATTACAGCAGACGTGACAGAATCAGAAACGATGACATAATAAAGAAAATGGATATCAAAGAAATCTATCCTCGACGAAATAGACAAAAAAACAAATCGTTTGGTACGGTCATGTTATGCGAATGGCAGATGCAAGATGGCCAAAACGAGTCCTGCATTGGGTGCCGACAGAAAGGCAGAAAAGAGGAAGGACCCAGACTTGCATGGCAGGACGGAGTGAGAGAGGCTATGACGGCATGAGAAATGCAATATGATCTATGGTCAAACAGAGAGGCATGGAGGACTGAGAGCGAGAGAAACGGCGACAGTTGTAGAGCAACTCCGTAATATATATATATATATATATATATATTATAATATATATATATAATATATACTATATATATATTTTGTGACCGTACTTACCCTGTCGGTCTCTCGGGATGCACATATAAAATGTTTGGTTCATTAGCGGTACAGGAATTCTTTAGGGGGATCTTTAATCAGCATGTCTGAATTCGATGATTCTATTATTACACAGACAATGATTTATTGAGGAAATAACAATTTACATTAATAACACAAGTAACATTACCAAGATGATCGTAGATCATTAATGAACACTAAACACTTTTATATTATATGTCTGATTGTTCCTATTGTTTACCTTTATTATTCCCGTTCATGATGATTTTCCATCTCTGAAAACTACATGCCTTCCACTCTCATCACAGACACTGTTACTTTCTTTATCACTCCAATGAGCTCTTGAACCGGCATGTCCCTATATCCGACCCTATCCATTCTTATTTATAACTATCGTTACATATCTGAACTTTCCACTAGCTGCCTTCCTCGCGAAGCCACGCCACGTGCTGTCCCCGTGGTCGCTGCTGCGAGGTGGCACTTGGCGCCGCCGTCGCTCTGCGTCTGCACACGTGGCGCTAACGGTCCGTTCTAGCACACCGGCGTCAATTATCCGCCACCAATTTCTCTTCACCACACGTCGGAATTCCAGTTTCGGCTTACAGGCCTCCCTACAATTCGGTTCCGCACCCCGCACCAGCTACGCCGACTTGTCACAAATGCCGTATCGCCCACGTGTCCATCCAACGTTGCACTTCTATAACTAAATTTCGTGATTATATCTGTTCGAACACATTTATGACAATCCTTAATCACTTTCCTCACTGAGTTTGTCACACATCTCATTCCTTTGACCACACGTTACCCTCGATTAGTCCCGATTCTTCCACAACATCCTCACATCGCTCCTCTGTCGTCTCCTCCACTCGTTACCTGTCCGCCATTCTCTCTCGACTCTCTCGCTCGATGTGTCCACGAATCCTTCGTTCCGGGCGCTCGTTCACGGGTCCTGTTTGATTCACCCCGCGGTCGATTCATTGTCTGCGCGCCACTTTCAAATGTTGCGATTTGCCTAATGCTGGTGTTTTGACCATACGGTCAAAATATATAATATATGATACATATATTATATATAATATATAAGATATGATGTTATACAACAAAACCCATACTCACTTTTTTCCTTTCATTTACTACTATTAATGTGTTTTCATACGAAAACTTTTATTCAGAGGGCTTTAAAATTAGCTTACAAGTTTTCATCTTTGTTTTTTTAAAGTAATTTTCCCAAAAGAAAAAAAAACGCGTAAGAAAAGCCTGTATTAAAGCGGTCATGATAGACATTATGACTTACACAGGCCGACGTCAGTTTAGTTACAAAAAGGAAAACCACTAATTCCGATTAATTTCAGAATGCTGCATTCGAAATTGACAGCCGTTTTTCTAGATTAGCTCGTATTTTGTGTAACGCGTAGTTGCCAGTTTATACCATTTTGGCTTCAGCTGTCATCAAAGTAACCATTTTCACAATGTTCCTAGAGTGAGAAATAAATATTATTTCACTCAGTTGGTGAAATTCAGGAGATTCTTGCTGTGTGTATATATATATATTTTTTAAATATGTATGTGTGTGTATATATATATATATAATATATATATATATATATATATAACAATGAAACGGAGAGAGAGAATTCGCGATGATTGAAAAACCTTGACACTTGTGTTCCTTCCCCTTCTATTGTTTGTTTTTAAGTGTTTTTTAAATGTAGCCGCCTCGTCTATGTGGCACCAATGGGCGGCACGATGACGCGGGCGAGCAAATATATCAAGTAGGAAGTGCCGTTGTTGCGTGGCTCAGTCTTACTCTTATGAGTATGTATTGCAGTAAGTAATCTCTGAAGTATGAAAATGTTTGTCGTGGGAATCGACTTACGAAGTTTTACTCAGAACTTCAGTTATTGTCCCGTATTTTTGGAAATGTTTTCTGTTATCATACAGTGATTTCATGGTGGTTCTGTGGTTCTAAGTTTCGCTTTCCTTCGCAAAATGTCAAGTTCTTCCTGCAGAGGTTGTAAACCTCACCGGACTGATTTTGTTACATCTGTGGGCGTGTTATGGTTAAGTTTCAGAGTAGATCGATGAATGATGTCGTCTGGGAATTATATTATTTTTATTTTGACTGTAAGAGTGAGGATCAGTATAAAAGCTGGGCTGAAGACCTGGCTTAAAAGATCCAAGAAAAGGATGCCTTTTGCTGTTCCGATGATGTGGAGAGAACCCCGGAATCAACATGGCGTTTTGTTTCTGTATGACGAATACAGCAGGAAGTAACAAGAAGAAACAGTGTGCCATCGAACATTCAATGTTGCAATCCGCGATCAGACCAGTGCCTCATGGAGAAAATGTACCTGCACCTACTCCTCCGAACGATTGGGAAACTATCGATATTGCAGCACCTACAGGAACCGATGAGGACACTTACTCAATATCTGCAGATGAAGATCTGAGAGATAGTCCCTTCCACTTAAAGATGAGACTGATTTTATCCTTCAACATGAATTGAACGATTTAGCAAGAAACTTACAACTTTCGAGAGAGAAGCTTAATTCTTGGGTGCTAGACTCAAAGAATGGAATTTACTAGCTCCCGAACTACTTAACACTCAGCGTAGGAAAAGGAACGAGCCTTTTTTCAGAATATTACAGAATGAAAGATTTCCTTTGCGTATATACGGACATCAGTGGCCTGATGAAACAGTTAGGAATCCAACGTAATCCATCTAATTGGTGTCTTTTCCTAGATTCATCTAAGTACAGTCTGAAAGCAGTTTTGCTTCATAATGGAAATACGCTGCCAGTGGCACACTCTGTTCCAATGAATGATACTTACGATGATCTCGCACTCATTTTAAATCGTATCAAATACAAAGATCATGGTTGGTAAATTTGTGGACATGTAAAAGTATTTGCAATATTATAATGTCCAATGTCTGGAAGGTGGATTTACAAAGCACTTTTGTTTTTTGTGTCTTGAGACTCAAAAGCTACAGGAAAAATTTCTCACAAGAGTGGCCCCCAGAGAGTCATTTAAGAGAGTCATTATACCAACAATGTCAAGTATAAGCCTCTGATCGATTCCGGCAAGGTACTGCTTCCAACTCTGCACATTAAGTTGGACCTCATAAATTTCTTAAAGGAAGAGACAAAGGCTGAAGGATTTAAGTATCTTAGACAGTGTTTTCCGAAACTAAGTGGCCTGTATACATCTGTGAATATTATACCTTATAAACTATTCTGAGTATGTAAATGCTAGAGTGTAGTGCTAGTAAACTAACTGAATATATAGTTTTTTAATTGTTTAGATTTAATAAATTAGTTTATAGAATTTTAAAAATTGATTGTCTTTGACACAAGTGCCAAAACGAAATTGATTCCCTTTTTGCAGTTAAAAAAACTCACTCTCCGGTACTTTCAAGATAGCTCATTATGCCTATTATGGTAAATTTGGCAACTACGCGTTACACAAAAATACGAGCTAATCCAGTAAAACGGCTATCATATTCGTATTCAGCGACCCAAAATTGGTCGGAATCAGTGAGTTTGGTTTCTGTAACTTTTCAAAAGTTTAAAAATGTCGGTCAATGTCATACTCAACTTTTTTCTTCCCATACTCTCCTGTGAAGAATACGGGAACGAAGACCTTTATTCAGCGGTCACTAAAATTTAGCTTACCAATTCTCAGCTTCTTTTTTTCAATAAGTAATTTTCCCCAAAGAACAAAAAACGAAAGGTAAACCTGCATTAAGCGGTCATGATATACAACATCACTTATACTCTTTTTTTCTTCCTATTTTCTCCTATCAAGAGAACAAACATGGGAACGAAAACCTTTATTCAGCGGTCACTAAAATTAGCTTACAAATTTTCATCTTTGTTTTTATAATGTAATTTTCCCAAAAGAACAAAACAAACAAAACACGAAAAGAAAACCCTGTAATAAGTCATGATATACAACATGACTTAATGCCAACATCCCCTGGATATAGAAAGCCTCCACACTGATTTGTGACGTCATCAAAGGTAGTCAGTCCGGACAGCTGCGCAGATCGCAGTATAACTAGAAACCCTTACTTCGTTTGCAATTACTATTCTGGAAATGTTTTACAAAAGATATATTCATATTTAATGTTTACATCAGTGAAACTGTGTACAATATTTGTTTCAAGAATCCATAAGAATTCGTTTGAGTGCATTTACCTTTAAGTTCTTAGAGTGATCTCAAGAACATATTTTTACAGAGTTTTTACATCCCCAAGCATTGAACACTATTACAAGGAATATAGTGAAAACAATAATAAAGGTAGTAAGTTACATATAATCATAATATATGTTCAAAAAGTCCAGTCACATTTATTAACACAATAACACATTTACAATATTTTCAAATTATAAATTATCAGTCAAGATTTTAAACTTTCTTTGAGCAATTTTACAAAATATTTGGTCTTTGATCTTCTTGCAGTATTTAAAAAATTTATTCTTTTGTCAACATTTTAATTATTCGTTCTAAATAATGTTCACTAGGACAAATACCATCGAAAAGCATGCATTCATTTGCAAGCGCTTTTCATGCGGCAAAAGCAATCTATAACCACAATTGGTACAAGCTATCATATCCACAGCCACTATGTGCTGGGCGTTTCAAGCCTCCGATCTCTATCTAATCTGTCAATCTATTCTCTCAAAATTAAATCAAATAAAATTTAATCATGTAATGAAATTGAAATAAAAGCAGCAACATACTATATAATTAGATGGGGCTAAAATTGTTTTTTATGAAAATAATTCATTGAACAACAGTGCTACCCTTCAGTTAATCCACAAGATAATGTAAGAAAAATCCTGGCAAACTTAGCAGAATGATTTTACCAAGAGATGAGAATTTGATTCAGTAGTATGATGGGTATAGCCAATTTGAATGTTTGTGTGACGATATAAATAAGTTTGTACAGAATTCTGCACATTTTAGGATGGCACAATGAACAGACAAACAAGAGAGTCATTTCTTATTAAAATACAAGATATTGAACTGTCACTTATTAAACATACAATACTTTTAAAATAACAGAAAACTAGTGAGCGTACTTGATTTTAAGAAGCGCCATTTCTCTTCAGCAACTCTTCCATGGATTAATATGTGCCAGGTAAAGATGTTTAAAGTGTGGCACCTGATAAAGACTGGGACAATGTGTAAGCGTTGACTATTGTAATCTATTTAAATAAATTATAGTTTTCAAATAAGAATTCATGTTAAAACATTGAGAATACGTGAAATCGTGTTGCGTAATTTATGATTAAATAAACAGCAATTTGTAATAATAATATTTTTGTGACGCATACAATTATTGTAAAGAACGAGTGATTTTCGATAAGTTTTGCTTGGCGTAAAGAAAGTTAAATTTTTTTCTTTAAAAAAGGTTTCAAATTTTTCATTGAGTCTTTTCTCGCGGATACAATAAAGCTTACTCAAA
>JAHLJT010009419.1:180005775-180045932 GCA_031308135.1 Acheta domesticus | reverse complement strand
AAAAACGGGCAACGGAGAAACGGCAAACGGAGAAAATGGGCAATCGGGAAAAAACGGGCAAAACGAAAAAAACGGGCAAACGGAAAACGGGCAAACGGAAAAAACGGGGAAACGGAAAAAAAACGGGCAAACGGGAAAAAACGGGCAAACGGAAAAACGGGCAAACGAAAAACGGCAAACGGAAAAAAACGGGCAAACGGAGAAAATGGGCAAACGGGAAAAAACGGGCAAACGAAAAAACGGGCAAACGGAGAAAACGGGCAAACGGAAAAAACGGGCAAACGGAAAAAACCGGTAAACGTGAAAAAAACGGGCAAACGGAAAAACGGGCAACGAAAAAACGTGCAAACGGGAAAAAACGGGCAAACAAAAAAACGGCAAACGAAAAAACGGGCAAGCGGAAAAGGGCTTGGGAAAAAAAAAACGAAAAAAACAGTGGATAAAACGGGAAAAAACGGAAAGGAAAAATCGGGAAAAAAACGGAAAAAAAGAGAAGACGGACAAACGAAATCGAAAAACCAATAATCAAAAATATTTAGTTAAAAAACAAAGCTGAAAATTTGTAAGTAAATTACTGTGACCGCTGAATAAAGGTTTTCGTTCTGTTTTCTTCGTGGTAGTAAATGGAAGGAAGCTAGTGGTGCTACAACAGCACTTACTTTCCCGAATTACTGGAATCAGCTACGTAGTACTGAATATTGCACTTTACGCGATACGAACATCTTAGCTTACAACTCACTGTTTCCATCGCAGTGTTGTCAGAACTATGTGAGAACGTTTGGGCATTTCTGAAAATGCCGAAATTTGAGCTACTTTTCACAGAAAACGGTAGTGTTTTCGAGAAACTTTACTTGACGTTATTTAAAGCATATATACTCGTAAATATAATAATGTAAAAAAAATTGCCGATAATGTAAATATTAACGACGTGAGAGACAAGTAAAAAAATTTACATTTTGGTAATATTTGTAAAAACCAACCGATAGACCAAAATGATAGGCTTTTATGTCATTGATAGAGTACATTTACCACTATCCCCACCAAAAGTTTAAAGAAAAAATTTGGAGCAGTTTTTGAGAAAATTTTGTTTTTGTTATTTTTTAAAATTGCACATATTGCACGCAATATTGCACGAAAACTACCAAAATTGTGAAAAACATTTACATGACCTTTATTAAAGAACTCAATATGCAGAACAAATTTTAATTGAAGAAAAAATCTCTATCTTCAATTTTGTAGTTGGAGAAAGACGCCGAAAAAAATTCAAACTTTCACAATTTTGGAAAATTCAGAGCTGTACGTGAAAATCGGACCTATGCCATGTTAAAAAGTGTATTTTCCTCTATTGATACAAGAAATTTAAAGAAAAAATTTGAAGCCGTTTTTGAGAAAATGTTTAAAATCCCCGGGGGGCTTCATATAAAGTACCCCCAAATTTTAAAGAATCTTTTTCAAAATCACAATGCTTCGACTAGAATCACATCGACTGTGGAATATCAATTTTGAAGAAAATCGACCGAACGGTTTAGGCGCTAGCGTTGACCACAGACGGACGGAATGCCGTCAATCGATTTTTAAGTATAAAGAAGCAACAAATCATGGATTTTGACCACACCACGAGATAGAGGATTTTTTTCTTAATTTAGCAACTGGTTTTATCCACTTATTCGTTTTCACGGCCCGGCAATTAATTTTTTTCCGCCGAAAATTGGCCATTTTTTCGTGCAGCACTACATAACTTTCCCTATACTACGTATATCACTCCGTGTATACGTACGTATACGGGAAAGTAAAAATGAGTATAAGTCTTGTTGTATAACATGCCCGCTTAATAGCGGTTTTCCTTTTCATATTTTGTTCTTTTGGGGGAATCTACTTATTAAAAAATCCGTGCTGAAAACGTTTAATCTATATTTTTGTGACCGCCGTATAAAGGTTTTGCTTCCATGTTTTGTTTTCATGATAGGAAAAATGGGAAGGAAAAGGAGAGGGTAAGTCATGTTGTATATCATGACCTTTTAATAGAGATTTTTCCTTTCGTGTTTTGTTTTTTACGGGAAATTACTTAGTTTAAAAAAATCTGTAAATTTCTTAGCTAAATTTTTGTGACCGCTGATTAAAGGTTTTCGTTCCCATGATTTTTTTTCATAGTAGTAAATGGAAGAAAAAAGTGAATATAGGTCTTGTTGTATATCATGACCGCTCAATAGAGGGTTTCCTTCTCGTGTATTTTTTGTTTGGGAAAATTACTAAAAAAACAAAGATGAAAATCCGTAAGATGATTTTAGTGACAGCTGAATTAAGGTTTTTGTTCCAATATTTTGTTTTCTTGATAGGAGGAGTTGGGAAGAAAAAAGGTGAGTATAAGTCATGTTGTATATCATCGCTGCTTAAGGAAGGTTTTTCTTTTCGTGTTTTTTTCTTTTGGGAAAAGTACTTTAAAAACAAGGATGAAAATTTGTAAGATAATTTTAAAGACGGCTGAATAAAGGTTTTCGTTCCCATATTTTGTTTTCTTGATAGGAGAAAATCGGATGAAAAAAGAGGAGTATAAGTCATGTTGTTTATCATGACCGCTTAATATAGGTTTTTTTCTTTTGGTGTTTTGTTCTTTTGGAAAAATTACGTAGTAAAAAACCAATCTGAAAAATTTTAATCGATATTTTTGTGACCACTGAACAAAGGTTTTGTTTCTGTGTTTTCTTTTCATGATAGGAAAAATGGGAAGGGATAGGAGAGTATAAGTCATGTTGCATATCTTGACCGCGTAATAGAAGTTTTTCGTTTCGTGTGTTGTTTTTTTGGAAATTACTTAGTTAAAAAAGCTTAATTTTGTAAGCTAAATTTTAGTGTTAGCCGAATGAAAGTTTTCGTTCCCATGTTTTTTAATTCATAGTAGTAAATGGAAGGAATAAAGTGAGTACAGGTCTTATAACATGAACGCTTAATAAAGGTTTTCTTTTTCGCGTTTTGCTCTTTTGGGAAAATTACTTTAAAAAAATACAAAGATGAAAATACGTGAAATGATTTCAGTGACCGCTGGATAAAGATTTTCGTTGCCATATTTTGTTTTCTTGATAGGAGTTGGGAAGAAAAAAGATGAGTATAAGTAATGTTGCATGTCATGACCGCTTAATAGAGGATTATTCCTTTCGTCTTTTGTTCTTTGTAGAAAATTACTTGTTACAAGAACCAAGCTGAAAACTTTTAACCTATATTTTTGGGACCGTTTTGTTTCCATCTTTTGTTTTCATGGTAGGAATAATGGGAAGGAAAAGAAGAGTATAAGTCATGTTGCATATCAGGCCTGCTTAATAGAGGTTTTTCCTCTCGTGTTTTGATTTTTTGAGAAATTATTTAGTTAAAAAACAAAACTGAGAATTTGTATGCTACTTTTTAATGACCACTGAATAAAGATTTTCGTTCCTAAGTTTTGTTTTCTTCATGGTTTTTTTCATACAAGGAAAAAAGTGAGTATAGGTCTTGTTGAATAATATGACCGCTTAATAGAGGTTTTCCTCTACGTGTTTTGTTCGTATGGAAAAATTACTTAAAAAATGAAAATTTGTAAGATAATTTCAATGACGATGAATAAGGTTTTTTGTTGCCATATTTTGTTTTCTTGATAGGAGAAAATGGGAAGAAAAAAGATGAGTTTAAGTTATGTTGTATATAATGACCGCTTAATACAGGTTATTCTATTTGTGTTTTGTTCTTTTTCGAAAACTAAAAGTTTTCAGCTTGGTTTTTGTAAAAAATAATCTATATTTTTGTGACCGCTGAATCAAGGTTTTGTTTCCATGTCTTGTTTTCATGATAGGAAAAATGGGAAGGAATAGGAGAGTATAAGTAATGTTGCATACCATGACCGCTTAATAGAGGTTTTTCCTTTCGTGTTTTGTTATTTTGTTAAATTACATACTTAAAAAATCTCAAAACATGTAAACTAAATTTTAGTGACCGCTGAATAAAGGTTGTCGTTCCCATGTTTTGTTTTCTCCTTAGTAGGAAATGGAAGGAAAAAAGTGAGTACAGGTCTTGTTGAATAATATGACCGCTTAATAGAGGTTTTCCTTTTCGTGTTTATTCGTTTGAGAAAATTTCTTATTACAGAAACCAACCTGGAAACTTTTAATCTATATTTCTGTGAACGCTGAATAAAGGTTTTGTTTCCATGGTTTGTTTTCTTGATAGGAAAAATGGAAAGGAATAGGAGAGTATAAGTCATGTTGCATATCATGACTGCTAATAGAGGCATTTCCTTTCGTGTTTTGTTTTTTTGGGAAATTACTTAGTTAAATAACAAATGTGAAAATTTGTAAGCTAAATTTTAGTGACCGCTGCATAAAGGTTTTCGTTCCCATGTTTTGTTTTCTTTACAGTAGTAAATGGAAGGAAAAAAGTGAGTATAGTTCTTGTATAACATGACCGCTTTATAGAGGTTTTCCTTTTCGAGTTTTGTTATTTTGGGAAAATCAAAAAAAACATGAAAATTTAGAAGATAATTTTAGTGACAGATGAATAAAGTTTTTCGTTCCCATATTTTATTTTCTTGATAGGAGAAAATGGTAAGAAAAATAGGTGAGCATAAGTCATGTTGTACATCATGACCGCTTAATAGAGTTTTTCTTTTCGTGTTTTGTTCTTTGGGAAAAATTACTTATTAAGAAAACTAAGCTGAAAATTTTTAATCTACATTTTTGTGACCGCTGTGTAAAAGTTTGGTTTCCCATGCTTTTTCTTGATATGGGAAGGAAAAAGGTGAGTTTTAGTCATGGTGTATATCATGTCCGTTTAATAGTGGTTTTTCTTTTCGTACTTTGTTCTTTTGGGAAAATTATTAGAAAAACATAGCAGAAAATTTGTAAGTTCAATTTCAGTGAGCGCTGAATAAATCTTTCGTTCCCATTTTTTTTTCTTGATAGGAGAATATGCTAAGGAAAATGTTGGGTATATGGCATGTTTAATATCATGATCGTTTAATAGAGGTTTTTCTTTCCTTGTTTTGTTATTTTGGGGAAATAAGGGAGATAAATTTTGGAGAATATAAAAACAAATTTATACTTAGAAATGACTAGAATTTATTCTTTCACATTTTTCTTTGTATGTAGCGAGGGACGGTAAAGTTGGGGGTGTTGGTTCGTTTTTCGGCAAAGCCTGTATTTTTGAAAATTGGGAACAAAAACTAATTTGAATTTTTTTAAAAAGAAATCTGTTGTAATGAAATCCGTTTTTAAGATTATGTACAATTATTTTAAAAGTACGTGTAGTTTAGCCTAATTTTTGCAACTGCTAATTTGATTTTACGTCGCTTCTCTGACAAGCTGACAGTTTACCAAAGAATAACAACAACACGATACAGATATAGATATAAGCTTTATTCTACAATTGGGCAAATGTTGCCCGGTGGCAGAATGCATAAGTATGAATGTACATTTACAATTATTAACACAATTACAAATAAAACACTATATAAAAAATAAATATAAAAACAAATTATCTTTGTCGCTACTCAGATCATCCAAATGCATTTACATACATATACAACAAATGAATATACTTATATATAACATTTAAAAAAATTATCTTACTTACATATTACACAACATTCATACATACAAACATACACGCGTACACATAATACAAAGACCTAGGAACTCTCTCATACACACCAGGCTGCACCTGTTGACTCGTAATTATATTCAGACAAATATGTATTAGCATTTTTACCTAACACTACAATACAATAATATACAATATTTATGGAAGTTTGAAATTATTAGAATTCTTCTCATTGTGTCGGTCATCATCGATGGAGCGATAATCATGTTCTGTTTGTTTAACCTCAATGCTAAAATGTCTCTATGTTCAACAAAATGGTACATTCAACTTTATTGTAGACGAATATACATTGGCGGGAAAAAGTATTGCAACACCCCGGTTGCTCTGTATAATTTATTCATCAGTACAGATACACCACATACAAACAGAATACCACACACGATTACATGAGCAGAGCCATGTGATACTCGCACGTCACAGCAACAGAGAGAACCATGGACCGGAAACGCCGCATCAATACTGCGTGTTCCCGCCGCGGCAGTACGACAAGCCCTGATGCGCGCTGCCATCCCATCGTGCAAGAGGCCTGCGGTTCCTGTTCCACGTCTCCTGCACCGCCCCATGCGGAGCAGGCAGAGTTGTTGGGGGAGTCGCAGCACGGGTCAGGCGTTTTCCCATCATGCCCCACACATGCTCCTTCGGAGACACATACGGCGAGCATGCCGGCCACGGCATGTTGAGGATGGTGAGCTTGTTGAGGATGGCGGAGAACGTGTTGCGTCCCACGGGCAGTGTGAGGGTGGGCATTTTCATGCTGGAACAGACCAGCATTTTTTTAATTCTCAAAAATTTGTGTAAACTTATTTTTGAGATTACAATCAACCCACAATAACTACATTTGCTATTATATGTAATACTATCAATTATCTCATTCTCGGACTAGGAAGAGTCTAACAAGCAAGAGCGTAAATATACTGTAAACTATGAAAATTAAATGAAAAAGGAGCTACTTCTTTAATTACTCCTTCACCTTGTGTTATCTTCAGATCTTTTTATTTATTTATTTATTTATGGTCGCTTTTTAACAGCTTCAGATCTTTCCTTATTCATGTCTTTTTATTTTAAAATAGCAATTTTCGAGACACTAAGCATCTGAGAGCATCATAATCCCTGTATATATAGTGATTGTGATGCTCCTTCGGAGACACACACGGCGAGCATGCCGGCCACGGTATGTTGAGGACGGTGAGCATGTTGAGGATGGCGGAGAACGTGTTGCGTACCACGGGCACAGACACAGTAACCGATGGATTGCCTTGTGGTTCGAAAGAACGAGGAAATCCCACACAACAGGCTGAAATAGTTTTCAGAGTTTGGTGCGATAATGCCACTAATTATATAATGAGACGTTTTAGCCAGCTGGGATGCTAGGACTTGAAAATTCATGTATAATTTTGGAATTCATCATTTCGTTTGGAAAATGATATACCTATGATACAAATTACACACACACACACACACATATATATATATATATATATATATATATATATATATATATATATATACGTTTAGTGACATCTACGTGACAAATTACATACATACATTTAGTGACATTTGTCACGTAGATGTCACTAAACCGTTCGCCATCGTACGTTATCACTATATATATGTATATAGTGGTATAGTATATATATGTATACATATATATGTATATATATATATATATATTATACATATATATAGTGAAAACGTACGATGGCGAACGGTTTAGTGACATCTAATGTTTAGCGTCTGCGATCGTTTGTGCTGATGCCTGTGTTGTTGATGTTATCAATCACATTCTGACAGATGCGTGAATGACAGCCAGTGACACACATTGTCACTGAATATGCCTGATCCTATACAACCTCACGAGCGTGTGATGATAATTATATTGATATCTCAAAATCTTAACTTCGTTATGGAAACTGTTTGAGTAAAAACTATATTTGCCTCAAATTAGCGGAAAATTTAATTCTGCCGCAGTAAGGAACATATGGAGCAGATAAATTAAAATTAGTATTAATGACTTATTAATTACCTTTTAAGTACGTAACGGTGCATTGAAATTTTACACTCACTTTCACCGTCCATAGTTTTCAAAGTGGAAAATAATAATTTTCATAAACGATTTTTTTTATAAAAGGAAGATATCTGAGGCAATTTAGACTTAATTAACTGAAAGATAATATCGATTCAATTAAGTGTAATGAACTTGCCTACGTATTGGCTTTTATTTCACACTTATTTTTGGTGATTGAGAGGATCTGACAGTCTATGAAGAAAGTGCTGCATTAGTCATCAATGCCATAGGAAGAATATGTATTTCAAACTTCACCTCGAACACACCATCCACATTCATTTTGGAAAAGAGATTCAAAATACACATAGGCCATAAAAATCAACTTCTTGTCTTTTTTGTCTCTGTCTTGTTTACTACTTTTTCAATACCTGTGATGATAATTAAAGATCAGCATTTTATGGCCTCTTTAAATTACATTTTTATATTGATTTTTCCTTGTTTCGATGAATAAAAGGTAATGAAGAGCAAAATAATTTGTATCAACACTGGAAAGAAATTGACACAGTAACCGATGGATTGCCTTGTGGCTCGGAAGAACGAGGAAATCCCACACAACAGGCTGAAATACATTCAGAGTTTGGTGCGATAATGCCACTAATTATATAATGAGACGTTTTAGCTAGCTGGGATGCTAGGTCTTGAAAATTCATGTATAATTTTGGAATTCATCATTTCGTTTGGAAACTCTTTGAAAGTGTATTTTCTAGAAGTCATTGTGAAACTTGGAAGAAACCTAGGCGGAAGTAGAGACGAATGTAAGATGTCACCAACGACGTGTCAAAATGGTCACTCTTTCACACGCTTTCCTGCCAGAGGAAAATCCTATGTTTTTAATATTCGTCATCGTTTGTTCGTTTTAACATAGCAGTCCGAAATTTTTCGTATCTTCTTATTCGTGTATAACGTATAGTTTAGAACATATTCGGTACATATCATACATATTACGTGCTCGACATTTTCTGCACTTACAAATCGTATTTATTTACATATTTTTTAAATAAAACTAATGATGATATAACAGCACGTACTTTCTCGCGATATTGCTATTAGCTATGTAATATTGAAATATGACAATTTCTTTCATACACTTCAATTACCATTCGAAAAATTCTTAAAAAAACAAACGTGAAAAATACATTTAAAAAAATTCAAACATTTAAACGAAAAAAACGCTTTATGCCATTGAATTTAATGTATCCACATTGTACAAAAAATGTACCAACAATACGCGATACGTATTTTAGCCGTAAATAATATTATTAGTTTATATTAACGCGAGTGAACTGCGTCTGTCATTATCGCCTTGTTATCAGTGAGGCACTCCAACAATGTGTTGCAACATACAACAATGAGAGTTAATTCTTTTTTTTATTTATTCTAGCTTGGCCATTGGCCCTCTGCAGCCGCATAAGATAAATATATTAGTAATGGATATGCACATAGATAATATTCTAGTTTTATATATTATACAATATCGGGCTTCAATGATTTATCATGAAAAAAAGGCTCATCAGTTCTAGTCTATGGAGGATCGAAAAAATCTCTTGGTAGCTTTGTTTTTAATCTTTCGCGATGAGGATTTTGCTTACCTAAATGAAAGTGAATGGCGGAAGGGATCCTTAATATTTTGGGATAGTTCGTATGGCTAATTCGTATGTGATAAAATTTTCCAAATTAGCATTGTTGATATCCCTGACAAGAAAATGAAAATGTATTCAAAAATATAATAATTAATTATAATGTTATATATCGATCAAAAACTGTTCGGCTTTTACGCACATTACTCTTCATTCTCACTTCTTATTATGCAAAAGTGAAATCATCTATTCGTTTTCACATTTATCTCAATTAAAGGAGGCAATTTAAAATAAGTTTTAAATAATTTATAAAAGACTAATTAGTAAACGTATAACAAAAGCTCGAATGTAAGAAACGAACAAAGAATATGAAAAAAACACAAATTCTAACTTACGAAGCATCCTGCTCGAATTACCTCTATTACGTTGACGAAGCGCAGTCAATTGAAAGCGGGCTATATGAGGCACGAAGTTACACAAAAAGTACTCATAGTTTAAAAAAAAATCAACATGACCTTATTTGAAGATATGTTTTTTATGAACACGTTTCATTAAGAAAAATTAATCTTCACAACTGTAGACGTAGCAAGAAATCGAAAAATATTTATTTTTTAAATTTTCGCAAAATCAGACATTTCAACAAACATGAGACCTGCATCATTCTCTCAAGCGTCATTTATGCTAAGATCCCAATTTAATAAAAAATGAGCGGTTTTAAAGAAAAAATGGTTTAAAAAAAATAAAAATTGCCTGTTTGTCACAAAATTTTGCAAAAATACTCACTTTTTGAAAAATTGAACATTACGTTATTTGAAGATGTGTTTTATAAACACATTTCATTGAGAAAAAATGCATCTTCATATTAGTAGTTGTAGGAAGACGCCAAAAAAGCATTGAATTTCTTCAATTTTCGAAAAATCAGGGTTTTTGGGCAGGTCGAGGGAATATCAATTTAGGAGAAAATCGGCGAACGGTTTAGTCACAAACAGACAGAAAGATGGACGGACGGACGGACAGACGTTTTAACGTCAATCGATTTTTAGGTATCAAGGACCCACAAAACATTGATTCTAGTTACACCACGTGTTAGAGGATATTTTTATAAATTTAGCAACTGGATTTATTCACATTTTTGATACCAAGGTCCTGTTATAAGTGTTTTTCTGCCGAAACTTTGCAATTTTTTGGCGCAGCATTACTTAATTTTTCTTAAGTCATAACATAGCCTTTAAGTCATAACACAGTCTTCATAAGCGAGAGAAAGTAAAATCGATTGACGGCAAAACGTCTTCCGTGCGTCCCTCTCTCTGTGGTTAGAGCTCGTGCCGAAACAGTTTTGATTTTCTGCAAAATTGATATTTGTCAATAACTTTAAAGGAACTCGAAGGCCTCTGATTTGAAATTGGATTTTGTGATAATTTGGGGTTATTTCATATGAAGTCTCAACATTTCCTCAAAAATGGCTTCAATTTTTTTAATAAACCTTGCCTGCGAATAGCGCAAATGACACCTAAGTGAATGGTGTAGATCTCATTTTTGTAGAATTCCCTGGTTTTTTGAAAATTGCAAAAATTCAAATTCGTTTCGGCGTTTTCCTTCAACTTCAATATTGAAGAGAGAGATATTTTTCTGGAGGAAATTTGTTATTTCAAGAAGTTTATAAATAAGATTATGTTCAAGTTTTCCAAAATGTGAGTAGTTTTTTCCTAATTTTGTATTAAATATAGGCACTTTCTAAATTATTTTTTTAATAAGCTCCAAATTTTTTTTCTTTACATTTCCTCTTCGTATGCATCAAAGAACGATAAAAACTGGTGGCAGTCTGATTTCAGACAAACTCTATTTTTGAAAATTTCAAATAGTTAACATTTCCAAACTACAAAGTTGAAAAAAGATTTTTGCCTAAATAAAATTTGTTTTAAAACCAGCTCATTAAAAATCTTATGCAGAACGTTTTGAAAAAAATGGGTCGTTTCCGCTTATTTTGTGCTTAAAATTAATGCAATTTATAAAAAACACATTTTCTCAAAAACTGCTCCAAATTTTTCTTCATTGTTTTCCACGGATAAAAGAATGGGCGAACAAGAATAGCGCAGGTCCCAGTTTCGGTGAAGTCTCTTAATTTTTGAAAATTACAAATTTTTAGAAATAATGCGATTCTAGTTACACCACGTGTATGACGAAGTAGTACGATGAAGTATTTTCTGTAGCAACAGTAGTTCTAACATATTGACAATAGTATATTATGAAACGATTATGTAATGATGGGTACACGAAGGGTGATATTACGATACGAGCGATGAACTCTTTTTTTTAATGTACACAATCGAACGAAACATTTACTATAACGATTGTCAATGATTAATTATCAATACTTTGTAAACTTCTCTGTGATTGGTCAAGAACCTGTATCATAATGAAACCTGTATCGTAAGGAGTATCATTATGCAACTGGTTGCAGCCATCAAATGCCAGCATTATACAATGGGAGTAGAAAAAATAATTAACTATGTTGGACGTTCTAGTGGGAATCATAAAATGTATTAGACAGGAATACTAACTGTGAATGAAATGGGATGAATTTGTATTGCCATTTGAGGTGTATGATGCGCAGCTCAAGGCTGAGAAATTGCGGCCACTAACGTACGAGAAGGGGTCCGCTCGCCCGCTTCGCTTTTAAACAAAAGGTTGGTATAGCAACCGACACGTGCTCTCAAAGAACCTCGATTGAATGAAGAAATTTTTGGTAGAAATTCTGTTGAATTTTAAATTCGTCACTTCGCGATACGATATGCTTGCTACAGGACCTCCCCGATACATTAGGGAATCGTGAACGGGGAAAATGAGTATTTGGCCACAGAGGCCTTAAAAGGACACCTAGCTAGAGTCGAAAATTCGCCATCGTCGGGACTCGATACCCAGGATCTCCCGGTCAGTGTCGCTGCACAGGCAACGCCAATGCTGCATTAAACCATTAGCATGTACTCGTTTTCTGACGGCAGGTTTTTCCCCCTACAGTGGCTTTTTCCTCAGCTGTACCTTATGGTCTCCTTTCCGTCACTTTGAAGCGATGAAGAGACCATTAGGGGTGAATGCCAGAATTCGGAAGGTTAGAATACGGTAGGATATAGGTGTTGTTAAAGACCTTCAGCCTAGCCACATAGTTAAAAAGAATTGAAATTATATATAAATGAGTTATAATTACCTATTAAATAAAAATAAATTAAACCTTTACACCTGATCTGTCACTCTGAGACGGCACGGGAGAGCACGAGCGTGCTCGAAGACAGCCTGGGTCGAAACATGAATGCCTACCACAGCTAAGTGGTCGTCTCCCCTAAATTTCCCGAATGGAAAATTAACTGGGGCCATAGATATTAAGAGGACCTAAACTTTGAGCCTAGATTTGACAAAGAAAAGACTTTGAAATGACTTAAGCAAATTAGCTCAGTTCATAGATAGCCTCTTGCCCACCGGGCAATACGAAGTGGTGTCCAAAATCTGCCACCGACAGGACAAAAACTCACAGTGTTCCTGGTCTAAGGACTTTTAATTTCTTACTCTAAACTCGGTAGAATACTCATAACTAGGGCATGGATTTTAAAGAAATGTCATTTTGTTTGTTTTCACTTTAGAACATGACGTTTAGTATTGGAATTAATTTTTTGCTATGATAAAAGGAAATTACTCATTTTTATAACTAATGTTTTTCGTCTATTTCTACAAATAATTCATTTTTTACTTTCATCTGTAATTTTTAATGCATTTTTTTGCAGATTACATCGATTTTAATATCATTTTAATTGTATCTGCTTCAAATAATATTTACGAGACGTAACAAATGTTCTTCACAGAATTCGTCATGTTAAGATTCCTGTGACGCCTATCAGCGTCATCGATAATTCGGCCGATAACTAAAGACAGATTTCTTAGAAAAGATCAGTCCAAACCAAACGTTTGCATCCAGAGTGCACTTGAAAGAAAGAAGCCTCGATTACATCAATAACATATGAGCACACAGCTTGATGTGCTATATTTTAATTAGTGACAATGCCAAAGTTAGAAAATGCCACATTTTACGGCGTTTAAACGAGAATTGAGACCTGAAAGGCATTTTTATGAAAATTGGGCCGTAACTGAGCCGCCAGCCTTCGGTCAATTTTTTCGCGAATTTCTGGAAAACTAACAATTTGTTTGAAAAACCGATATAACCAGTGAGTTCGTCATCAAATTCCGTGCTAGGTCGCAGATTTTCACAAGATTCAAATTCCCTTCCGGAATCGCCAATTTTCAACGATCGAAAAATAAAATATTTCATTTTCAACGCTCCATGGATCGTAGAACTTTCGCTTGATCCATGGATCGTAGAACTTGAAAAAAGTTGCACGAAAGAATTAGAAGAAAATGTACTTTTCTGCGAAAATACGCAAACTATTTCTATTTAGAAAGCGAAATCCAATTTTAAAATTTAATAAAGAGTTAGATAATGCCAACTTTTGCCGCGTTTTAACGAGAAATGAGCTCTGAAAACATTTCTACGAAAATTGGGCCGAAACTGGCCGGCAGGCCTCCGGTCTAGTGTTTCGCGAATTTCTGGAATCCGTTTGAAAACGTTTCACCAGCGTCTGGAAACGTTTTACCAACAATCCGTTTGAAAACGGATTTCACCAGTGAATTGGCCGTCAATTTCCGTGCTATGTCGTAAATTTTCAGAAGATTGGAGTTCCCTTGGGAACTCGCTAATTTTCAACGATCCATGGATCGTAGAACTTGAAAAAAGTTGCACGAAAAGAATGGGAAGAAAATGTACTTTTCTGCAAAAATACGCAAACTATTTCTATTTAAAAAGGTAAATCCAGTTTCAAAATTTAATACAGAGTTAGAAAATGCCAACTTTTACCACGTTTAAACGAGAAATGAGCCCTGAAAGCATTTTTATGAAAATTGGGCCGTACATGGCCGGCCAGTCCCCGGTTAAGTTTTAGCGAATTTCTTGAAAACTAACTATAAGTTTGAAAAATGGATTTCACCAGTGAATTCGCCATCAATTTCCGCTATCAGAAGGCCGGAGGTTTTCAGATAATGTGAGTTCCCTTCGGAAATCGCCAATTTTCAACGATCCATGTACAGTGGAACCATCGATTTTCCGAGTTGCACAAAAGACTGTGCAAAAAATGCACATTTCGACGAAAATACGCAAAGTATTTCTATTCAGACAGCTAAATCCAATTTCAAAATTTAATATAGAGTTAGAAAATGCCAACTTTTACCGCGTTTCAACTCCACGTATCTTTTCATTTTTATCATTCATTTCATTCTTCAACATTATTCATCTACCATGATTCTCTCCCTCATTATTGCCCTCCTATCCTTCGTACAATGAAAGGCAAAGTCAATTCGATATTGGGATTACTAGCCGAGAAAACAGAAAAATAAAGCGGCCTCTGCTTTCTCCTTCGTCTATGCTGAAAAACGAGTACGGGATGCATCGTCAAATGAAATGTTCGTTTTTTAATAAATCGTCACTAAATCAAAGATTTATTAAAATAAAAATTTTATGTGGTATTACACAGTCTTTTTGTCTGTAGACAGCTGTCTTTAAATCTGTTTCAGACGCTTAATTTGCTAATTTGCGGTCTTTATGGTGTGCAACAACGTTGAACAATCCTGGACAAATCTGCAAATATATATATATATATATATATATATATATATATATATATATATATATATATATATATATAAAGAACAATAAACACCCACTGAAAATATTCGTGACATAACATTTATCTCTATGAACAGTCTAAAAATATGAACACGCAAAAACAATCAAGCACAATCTCTCACTATAATGTGTTGCAAGGAAGTGTATATCAATATAACTTAACATAAGAGATGACAGGCTATTGCTACAAAATTTCAAATGTTACCAAATGCTGAAAAAAATGAGTAATTGTATATTTGACGGTCGATGCTGTATATTTCTGAATGTTATTAATCTGCAATAAAATGAAAAATCTATTACAAAATGCGAAATCAGATACAAAGTGTAAAATGGTCATTAATAGGCGAAATAATTGCTAAATTGCATTCTATTTTATCCACAGTGTTCGCTCTCGAACTAGGAATGCGATATCGACAACACATCGATGTTTGGAAGATGGGCCGAGTTTATTAACTTGTAATTAAAATATAGCTGAAAAAAGAAAGTAAAAAAAAGAACAGTTTTAAAAAATGATCCTGAAAGCCTGAACGCTCAGGGTCAACTCAAGGGGTCTTAGCTTCGTCGGGGGTCGTATTTCGCGTCGTTCTCCGTTGTGCCGCCAGGAGTCGCAGGAGTCGCATGATCTCCTGCACTGCTCGATACAGTCGCGATCATGCGTCTCCTAGCGGCACAACCGAAAACGAGCCTTTTTTTACGCTTTTATATTTATTAAAGTTCACAAATGGGAAATATTAAAATCGTTTTCCTGATTTGCCGATTTTAACGGGAAAATCTAAGATCCAACAAAATATTTTATCTCAAAGACTTCTCCCTTAATGATTAATTTCTCAACAAATGCTAAAAAAGGCTAAATCTTAATTTTAATAATGCTTTCGAAATGCAATAGCCTTGTTTTTAAAATGCGATTAAAAAAAATTGAAGTGCTAATTCCCACCATCATTATATTATACGTCAAATATAATTTTTCAAGTCACGGAATTCTCAATTCCTTTCAATTATACTCTGTGCCAAACTTGTGTGTTTTTGCAAACGTGGTAAATGCCGTTACATGTTTCCTAGTCATAACTAACAGCAATAGCTTTTTCAGTGACGTAATCTACACTTGTTGCAACCAACTCAGAATAAATTAATAAAGGAGATAGAGTGTCGTGTCAGCTAAGCGCTTGTGCGACGCGTTTACAACGCCCAATATCAAAATATCTCGTCGTTAAAAGCTGAAATCTGACGTTCGCTAGAAATTATCCACTAAACATCATGCAGGGCGCACATGGCAAGGACAGCGCGTCAAAGCTGTCTCTGCCAAGGCCAACTGTCGAGTAAGACGAATATCCATGATATAAAAAACAAAGTATTAGAAAGTAAAAAATACAATTTTTTACCATCGCAAATAATTCTGGGGAATATTTTCTATTGTAGACATAAATTTTTGCATTTTCCAATCCTACATTTCTACTGATGCAATTCTCCATGCGTAATATGAGAATAACACGAAGTCAACGGTGGGTCAATGAAAAAGTTTCTAAAAACAAAGGCTTGTAGAACAAGAAAAATCTGTAATAACTTCCTCTGTCCTCGTTATTGTATCGTTAACTTTCAACAACTGGGGGCTAAATAAACTTGTTTTATTGGGTGTAATTACTTATGGTTTAAATATAGGTTTCCAAAAAAGATTTTCGGATCTGACGTCCCCATAAACTATAAAAAGTTAAAAACAGAAAGCGTCGCTTTGAAATCACAAGCTTGTCTTTTGCTATTGGAGCAAAATTTGGCGGTACAAATTGATAGTTGGAGTGAGTTTCGGGCTTGAGGCATTTGCAACATTCAGTAATATCAAGTTGGCTCTTCACATTTCAGGTTCGATTAGAGATTCTCTTGAATTTCAAAGGTCCAATTAAATTTACAATTAAAGAAATTAAATAGTATTCTACTATTCATTTTTTTGAACTAATACCCCTAGGATAAAAATATTACTTTAAGTTAATATTCTAAAGGATATGTTCGTTGGCGAGCAGAAAATGCAACTAGTTTTCAGTTCGTAATTGCCGTGAAACATTTTAATAATTTCCGATGGTTCTCTTTCAGTTGTTTCGCCTTTTCAAATTTTACTGTAAAGCATGCTTTTATTTTTTGAAGGACTGGAAATTTTTAAGTTATTTTAGATATCCAAGAACAATTTTTTGTTCGAATTCAGATTGAGGAAATTTTGTAATTTATTTCCAATTTTTGTGACAACCAGTCGAATCCGTTCAAACAGTTTGCATTTCATGCCGTCAGGACTTGAAATTATCATCACAGGAATGTAGGCGAGAAAAAATTCTTATACTTCGAAGCGTTTAATGTAAAATCTCTTAAATTAGAGTGAATACATTCTGAAATTCTAATTCGTCAGAGAATACGAAATTCTGCACGAGTCTGACAACCCATGAGATAAACTTCTTCAGAATGTCGAAGGTCCAGATATTACTGATTTTTAATGTTACAGTCAAAGGTACGTCTGAGCGCTTGCAAAATCAGGTTTGAAGTGGGTAAGAAAACTTTTTTCCGAGATAGAAGCGATAGATATATCAGAAAATAAAGATGTGCTGTGGGTTGCATTGCGACGTCAACATCAGCTGTCAAAGTAATCAAAATTTCAAATTCGATTCCTCAAGAAAACATAACTTTTGGAATAAGAAATCCGTTTTTTATTCACAACTTAAAGTGCAAATATAGTTTTTCCATAGAATTTAGTTATTGTTAATTTGAGTTAAGTACTTTAACTTATTACATAAAAACTGTATATTATACAGGGGGGCACCGACTAATGAACCGCTTTTGATTAAAATAGGTGATTATGAATCAGTTTTTACTTTCCAGTACATGTACGTACATATGGAGTAATATAGGTCGTACAGAGAAAGTTATGCAAATGATTTCGAGATTTCAACGGAAGTACATGTTTTGGGGACCCCTGATACCGAAAAAGTTGTTCTTTCGAAAACGTCCGTCCATCCGCCCGCCCGCCCGCCCGTCCGCCCGTCCGCCCGTCCGCCCGTCCGCCCGTCCGCCCGTCCGCCCGTCCGCCCGTCCGCCCGTCCGCCCGTCCGCCCGTCCGCCCGTCCGCCCGTCCGCCCGTCCGCCCGTCCGCCCGTCCGCCCGTCCGCCCGTCCGCCCGTCCGCCCGTCCGCCCGTCCGCCCGTCCGCCCGTCCGCCCGTCCGCCCGTCCGCCCGTCCGCCCGTCCGCCCGTCCGCCCGTCCGCCCGTCCGCCCGTCCGCCCGTCCGCCCGTCCGCCCGTCCGCCCGTCCGCCCGTCCGCCCGTCCGCCCGTCCGCTAGTGTCTGAACAACACTAGCGCCTAAACCATACGTATCACTTCTTCCAAAACGGATATTCCCCGGTCGATCGGGATTCACTCAAGGTGCCGCAATTTTGAAAAACGTTCTTCAAAATTCGGGGGGTACTTTCCATGAAGCCCCCGAACATTTCCAAAATGTCCTCCTTCCTTTTTTTCTTTAAATTTCTTGTAAGAATAGAGTAGAATACACTTATTAATGTGGCATAGGTCCGAGTTTCACGGTTAACTCTGAATTTTAGAAAATTAGAAAAGTTTGAATTTTGTTCAGCGTCTTCCTACAACTACAAAATTGAAGATAAAGATTTTTCCTCGAAATAAAATTTGTTATCCAAAGTAACTTATTTCATTAAAGTGGTGAACATTTTTTGAAAAGTTTAGAAATTTTCTGGAAATATTGCGCAAAATATTCGCAATTTTAAAAAATTACAAAAACAAGATTTTATCAAAAACGGTTCCAAATTTGTTCTTTGAACTTTTTGGAGGGATAGTGATAAATGTACTCTATTACATGACAAAAACGCCATACTGCATTCTTTTATTTCGTCAAAAATTGCATTCTTCTTATTGTATTCTTTTATTTCTTCCAAAATTGCAAAAATTTGATTTTTTGACTTGCCTCTAACGTCGTTAATATTTACATTAGCGGAGATTAGTTGACATTATTATATTAATGAGTACATGCGCCATTCCACCTCAAATCGCACAAAAAAAGACCAAAATTTGGCCTTCATATTTTTATTTATTTTCTAATTTTTTCTATTTGTTATATGGATCAAATAAGTGAACACGAGTATTTTTATTTTTTTCTAACTTTACTATTTTCGGAAGTGTTGTATAATGAAATTTGCTAAAAATGACGCGCATCACTAACTTAAAAATCGTCTCCTGTATTATTTCAGTAGTATACCTTTGCGTTCCGGCTCTCACACGCAACCAATCTTTATAAATGAGGGCTCTAAAGAACGAGAATTTCATGGAGACTTGACGAATTCCACTTTGACTTTAAAAATATGGATGATATCTTTTAAAAAAACGCATCGAAATAGTCATGTAAAATGCAACCCGCATCATATGTCAACATATATCGTCAAATAACTCATAAACAAAGCGTTTTAGAGCCTTAAAAACTAAAATTTTGAGGCCAAAGGGCTCAAAGAAACGTTTTTCACACCATAATCTACAAGATGAGACATTTTCCAATCCATTCAATTAACTTTTTGGTTCCACGCTTCAATACTATCAAGGCCATCTCAATATTTCAGTCCTTCCTGCTGATAGCAATTTTTGTGGCGACACACTTAGAAGGCTTAGATTCGACAATATTTACGCTTTCTGTTAACACCGTATTTTGTGCAGTCTGACGAGATTTATTTGCATAATCATTAAATCAAGTTTTGCTCTCCAGCAACAACTAGAAGCACTATTATATTTGGCTGAAGATTGTTTCTTATGCGTGTAGTGAAACTATTCAATTAACGTTTTGCCGTGCTCTGTAAGTGTTGTACTTAATTGTGGAGGGATGTAGGTGTGCAGTGAAGAGTGAAGACTGTGTTTGTGTTATACCTGTACCAATATTTCCTTTATCATTTGATGAAATGTTGCAGAACCGTTGCAGTCATTTTCAAAGTATATTGAAAGTCCAGGTGTTTTAAAGGCGGGAAAATGGTTTTTATTTTTTTAACTGCAGCCCAGCAATCGAAAAAATCTGAAAAAAATGCACAACAATTTGTGTTTTAAGAGGAACCTTGACATTTTTTCGAGCCTGTTCCAGGCTTCTAAGACACAGTAAAAAATATTTCTTGATATTTTTTTTCGAAAATATTTTTTTGTGTTTGAATTTGGGCCTGAGAAAAAATTAAAAAATGTTTTTCTGATAGTCCAAGTTGTGTTCTAAATTATCATATTTTTTCAGTCTGATAAAATAGTGTTAAGTTGTCGAAAAAAATTGAAATTAAAAAAACACGTTTTTGGCTGTATAGGTGTGTGGGTGGTGGGACGAAGGCTAAGAAACCTTTCAAAAATATTATTTTTATGTTAGAATTATAGTGTGACCACTCATATGTAATTTGGTTGAGGGGAACTTTTTACCAAGGTGGTATCCAGGAGGACCCTTTTTTGTTCAAACTTTTCGAACGGAAAATACTAATTGCACTCAATATGACATGAAGACTCACACTTAATATGACGTAAAGGCCAATTACACAAATGTAATTTTTTAATGATCTCTCACTCCTTTAATACGCACATTACCAGCAATTTGTAAACAGTATTTTATTTCTGAGTAAATGTTCTTCAAACGATTTCAAATTATGTGTTTCGAAAATTCAAAAATTTTTTCTGGAAAAGAGCTTCAAATTTCGCATATTTAGTAGTGCTTAAACGCCATTTTCTTAAAAATGGTTCAACATTTTTCAGAGAGAATTGGCACTTAGAACGAGATTTTAATGTTCTTTAATATTATAAAATTAATATCTTCGTTCTACCATTATAAAACCGGAATATTAAGAAAATGTCAAAAAAATGTACTTTGGGCGGCGATAGATGGAAGCTAGCACGAGTATGTGGCAATTGCGAATAGGTAGCCCAGACCCAACGAACTAGAAGACTAATACGGGAAAGTGTGCCATTAGTACATCTTGATTAAGTGTACAATTTCCTTGTTTCTCTATTACGTACAGTTTTTGCAAAATCATCGTTTTTTCGTTTTCCAAATTAGCACATGCTATGTCATGTATAAACGCAGGGCAGTGACAATTCGCTGCTTTTAAAGAAAAGCAGGGTAACGATGAGTCGGTATTGCTACTTGATTAGATATGTGAATTTGGTTTCTTCACATCGCCCGTAGTTTGTGCGACATTTACGGTTGATTAACATTTCAAATGAACGTTGGCAATGCATTACAATAACTTACGTCAGCCATTAGACCCTTACCACATGGTCCTGATATTCCTATACCAAACCCACCACATGAAATCCTCAGACTGCTATGACACTGAAATGGACGTTACTGGTATTCCCAAAGAAGAGAGAAGGCCCCAGTTGTATAATCAAGAAGAACTTCATGATTTGGTGCAAGATCTTGGCATCTCAAAGGAATCGGCGCAGGTTTTATGTTCACGACTGAAGGAGAAAAATATGCTCGCTCCAGGCACAACGTTTAAATGGTATCGAAAGAGAGAAGAAGAGTACCTTGATTATTTCACGAAAGAGGGTCAGTTTGTATATTGCAGCAACATTCTTGGTGCACTTTCAAAATTTGGAATATGTCAGAGATCAATAGTGGTTGTTTATAGATTCCTCGAAACGCAGACCCAAAGCTGTTCTGTTTCATAATGGAAATCTGTATGCCCCAGTGTCATATGCTTATTCTGTTCATTAAAAGGAAACATATGACAATATGGAAGAACTTTAAAAAATTAATTATGAAGAACACCAATAGGTTGTCTACGGAGACTTGAAAGTTATTGGAATATTGTTATGTTTTCAACTAGGATTTACAATGTTCCTCTTCTATCTATGTGAATGGGTTAGCAGGGTTTATGAATTGCACTGGTTGAAAGGGTGAATCATAAATCTTTGAATCCCGAAGATGACTAGCAGTGCAAGAGAATGGGAACAGAGTTTCTCGTATTAGTTTTCTATTCCCTTAGCGCTGGGCTTGCTATTCGGACTTGCCACATTCTCTTGCCAGCTGCCATCTATCGCCGCCCAAAGTACATTTTTTGGACATTTTCTTAATTTTCGATTTCCTAAATTCCGAAATATTATTTTAAGAATAATAAAGAACAGTAAAAAATCGTCCTCAATGGACGATTCTTTGAAAATTTGGAGCCGCTTTTAAGAAAATGGCGTTTACGCGCTTCTGTAAATTCAAAACTTCAAGCTTTTTTCACAGAAAATTTTTGAATTTTCGAAAAACTTCATTAGAAGTAATTTAAAGCACATTAACCCACAAAAACAATAGTGTTTACCAATTGGTGGAAATGGGCATATTAACGGTGTGAAAGATCTTAAAAAATACATTTTTGTAATAAAAAAAACAAAAACATCCCCCAAAATAACTTTAGGCCATATTAAAGAGTACAATTAGCACTATTCTTTCGAAAAGTTTGAAAATAATTGGAGCCGTTTTAAAGAAAATGGCGTTCGAGCATTTGCAAGAATGCGAAAATTTTAGCTACTTTTCAAAGAAAAGATTTGAGTTTTCGAGAAACTTTACTTGATATTATTTAAAGCTCAAGTACTCATAAATATAATAATGTGAACAAATCACCACTAATGTAAATATTAACGACGTGAAAGGCAAGTCAACAAAATTACATTTTTGTAATTAAAAAAAACAAAAGAAAAGAGCAATCCGGAGAAAAACTTCTTATTGTATTTTTTTAAAATTGCACATATTGCATGCAATATTGCGCGAAAACTACTCAAATTTTTAAAAAAATGTACATGACCTTAAAAACTCACCATGAAGAAGAACTTGTATTTGAAGGAAAAATCTCTATATACAATTTTGTAGTTGAACACGACGAATACAATTCAAAGTTTTGCAATTTTCGAAAATTGAAAGTTAACCGTGAAAATCGAACCTGTTCCGCCATTAAAGGTATATTTTACTCTATTCTTACAAGAAATATAAAGAAAAAATTGGTGCGGTTTTTTAAAAAAATTTAAAAGTATCTCATGCGCTTCATGTAAAGTACCCCCCAAAATTAAAATATTGGCTTCAAATTCAAGGGGACACGAGATCGGCCAGATCGATCGGGAAGTATCAGTTTTGGAGAATATCGGCTGAACGGTTTAGTAGCCAGCGTTGTTCACAGACGGACGGACAGCCGTTTTGCTTTCAATTGTTTTTTCAGTGTAAAGGACCCATAAAACAGGAATTCTGGTTGCACCCCATGTTAGGAGATTTTTTTCTTAATTTAGCAAGTGGATTTATCCATCTTTTCGTTTCCTGTAATATGTGTTTTTTCTGCCGAAAATCCGCCATTTTTTCGTACAGCATTACACAACTTTCCCTACACTATACGTACGTATATGTATACCATAATACACAATAAAGTAAAAATTGCAAACGTTGCAAAATGTGAAAAAGGCAAAGACTTTCTAAATATTTTGTGAAAATAATAAATTTTTGTGTAAAATATGTTAGCTTAGGAAATGCCAAAAATATTTATATAAATTGTATTTATAATTATTCAATAAGATAATAAGGTGTTTACAGACTTTTCCGTGTACTTTGTCAATTTTTACTTCCCAATATATACTACATACGTACCTGTATGTACGGTGTTATATATATATATATATATATATATATATATATATAACATATATATATATATATATAATATTAGTATTGGAAAAATTATGTTATGCTGAGCGAAATAACTGCGAATTTTCGGCAGAAAAAATCATTACCGGGCCCTGTTCACAAAAAAGTGGATAAAACCAGTTGCTAAATAAAACAAATTCCCTAACACGTGGTGTAGCCAGGAAATGTTTTGTGAGTCCTTGATACCGAAAAAACAATTGAAAGCAAAACGTCCGTCCGTCCGTCCGTCTGTCTGTCCAGTGTGTATGCGTGTGAACAACACCAGCGATTAAACCATCAATACGATTTCTTCGAAAATGAATGTTCCCCGTCGATCTGATTCCACTCGTGGCGCAGCGATTTTGAAAAACATTCTTGAAAATTTGTGGTACTTTACATGAAGCTCAATGAATCGCCAGTGACAGACGAGAGGCAGATTACTCGCATACTATTTAAGGGTGTAATTCTGTTATGAACTTGCGAAGTGCAAATACTTAAATTTAGAGGGTAAGTCAATAAGTATCTGCAATCAATGTATTACAGGAAGAATACACAATTTTTATTGATATCATTTTTTAACATAGTCACTGTTCGGGGCTACTATATACTTAATGTTCATGAGTGGACTGTATGAATGGACTGTAGTGATGAAGTACAGTAGTCCCGAAACCCTTTGATAGCTCTTGGGATTGGCGCAGGAGTGCAGGATGCATATACGAGCAAGTTTCCAGCACAAACAATATTTAATAAGTAAATGCACAGTATTCACACAGTAAATGCACAAGAAGCACAGAATTAAGATGAAAATTTCTCTTGGTGCATTAATACACCTGTCCAAGCGTAGTTATTGTAGTGACACCTTGGACCGCCGTGGCTACCTTGCGCCGACCAGAAGCAGCCGCGAGTTACATAGTTCAACCAAAATTGCGGGCGCAAACCCACGCAAGAGCGACAGACACAATTAAAGCGTGCACTGCCACGATTAAACAATTTATGTGCGAGCCGTATGCAGCTCATTTGCACGATTATACATTCTTTACACGCTACTGCGCGGAGCCCTGAACACACGCGTCTATCTTGCACGGTGTCTTTATGCGGACTACCGAAGTCGGTTAAGCCGAATTCGGTTGGGGCAGAGACGTTAGGAAAGGGCTCTCACGCGCGGCAGAGGTGGGGATGGCGATGGCCAATTACCATTTGCCATTTGATCTGGATTTGCAATGATCTGGCAGTTTTTGTCCGTTGCTCCTCCAACGGACCGAGCTGTGGGGGTGAGATGGGCAGGCGGACACGTACGAGCGGCCACGCCCGTCCGTTGCCGTCCGTTGGGAGAATTCGCCGAACAGCGGATGTGAGGGTGATATGTGACACCTACTCAACGGCCGCGCTCTGCCGATTACGCAATTCAACTGTTCTGCCTTGCTTGTGAAATAAACGTATTTATTTCTGCTTTGCTGTGGGCCCGAACAGTCACCCTTCTTTTCTATACACTTGACACATCTTTGCACAAGCTTTCCGATATCTTCTGAAAAAAAGGTTTTTGATGGTACAGCAAGGCGCGTATGCACCACTTCTTTGAACTGTTAATCGGGGCAGAATCGACGGACCAGACAGATGGTATTCCGACGCCACACGAATTTCTTGACGCTCCTTTCGCCAAATTCCAGTGAAAGAATGTACCACACGGGGAAAGAAATAGGCGACTATAATAAAGCTCAGGAGGTTTCTGAAGGCTTCTTTTTGGCTTGATGAATTTTTTTCTGGAATAAATCTACGACATGGAAGAGACGCCTTTATTTTACTTCTCTCTTAAAATTCCACAGCTTCGATCGCATTTGATAGGAGACTGCAAACTTGGGAGTAAGTCTATCGTTTATACGCCTATTGTTTGCTATACTGATAAGCCAGTTGCGACATAAATGCGTTGGGGTGATGTGCGTGATGGTGATGGTAGCACGGAATAGTTACTTCACAGAAAGGAAAGTAGAGGGTGGCTGCTTTCATCTTCAGTTAGCCACCGCGCAGCGCGCACTATCTTCAAACTATGTAAAGGAATCACAAGTGTCAGCTGAAACGCCATTTTCTCAAAACGACTCCAGATATTTTTCTTCTAACTTTTCCAATAGTTAGTGCTAACTGAAATATTTATAATGACAAAAAATTCATTTTGGCGTATTATGTTGTTGTTTTTTTCCCCAAAAATTACACAAATGTAATTTGTTTGAAATATCTCTCAGGCCTTTAATATGCACATTTCCGTCGATTTGTAAACACTATTGCATTTGTGAGTTAAAGTAAATAAAATTACTTTAAATAAAGGTTTCCGAAAACTCATTTTTTTTGTAAAAAAAGAGCTTCCATTTCGCATTTTTAGTAAGGCTAAAGCGATATTTTCTAAGAAACGGCTCCAATTTTTTTAATGAAATTCTTTACCTTTTTATCTTTATCTTTTATTAATATTTGCCTATAAGCGATACTAATATTTACCTTTACTAAGCAAATGTCCCCTCGGGTTATGTATGCTTTTTGCTAGTTAGACACACATTAGATATAACCACCGTTCAACACACGACAAATGTGGGGTCGTACAGCAGTTTACACACTTTCAATATGACAGCCATGCGCATCATATCGACACAAGGATTGTGGGTCTCTTTCCTTTCTGTGTATGTCTATTCTGTGTGGTGGTGACGATGGTGATGGTGATGGTGGTGATGATACTAGTGATGGTGATGGTTAAGATGGTGTTGATAGTGATGGTGGTGATACTAATGATGATGATGGTTAAGATGGTATTGATGGTGGTGATGGTGGTGATGGTGGTGATGGTGGTGATGATGATAGTGGTGATGCCGGCGGTGGTGGTGGTTACGGTGGTGTTGGTAGTGATGATGATGGTGGTGGTGGTGGTGGTTACAGAAGTGGTGGTGATGGTGATGGTAGCGGTAGCGGTGCTGATTGGAAGAACCGTACCAAGAGGGCGTGCAGGCGCGAGGACCGTCTGCCTGCCGCCTGTGGCAGCGAGCGCCTGGCCCCAACGGCCGCTCTCCGCGCGCAAACACACGCCCGTCCCTCTTCGCGCTCCTCGGCCCAACAGCGCAGGGCGCCGCCCAGGGCCCTTCAACTCCCATATAACGTGGTGGAGACCATTACGGTGGCGCCCTCTCCAGCAGGACCTTCTTATCGGAACTAAAATACGAACTACTGCCAACGATACTTCAAACGTGTGTAGCTGCTACATAGGTTCGCATTACGTTCAAGCGGGCGCGTTATGTTACAAAAGATAGCGTCGATGTTCGCGCAGTTTTTTATATGTATATATTTTGAATAATTGAACATTTAGAAGAAACGTTTCGTATATCCCACAACTTTTAATGCCGATGTTGGCGAGCCCGCATTCGGCTAGCGCTTCCTACAGTAGGCCCCACGAGCTTTGTCCCCGGTTTTGATGGAGAGTTGCAGGGCCCTGGCGCCGCCCGCGTCGCGACGGGAGGAGCGCCTGGCATGGGACGGCGGGGCCCGCAACGCGATCTGCCCACGTGTCCCCCGTGCGTCGGCGCCTGCGCGCTCCGCTCCGCTCCGCACACACGCGAGGCCCCGCGCGCGGCCTCGGACCACTTTCCACACGAGCCACCAAAAAACATCAGAGAGCGACGGAGAAACTGACCACCAGCTATAATTAACACACTCTTTATTAAAACACAAGAGTGTTTTAACGAATTTTCTCGCACATCTCAACTGTGACTTCGTCATTATATTGTACTTTGAGACTGCTGGGTCCATTGTTAAGGTTGCTTTGTGGGGAACTATTTATGAATGATTGATTGATTGAATCCTATATATAGGAATACTATAGTAATTACTATAGTAACGTCGTCGGGCGCGTCAACTACATTACTCTACAATAGTCCAATTACAACTACATTAGTCCTGTAAGTGTAGTTCATGTTTTTTCATCAGGAGTTGGCGGTGATCTTCCCCTGCGGGATGGCGAGATCCGGCGCCGACCTACCGTCGACTAGTGAGGTTTTCCCTAACCAGGTATCTCCTACCAGCGGGGCACCGCCCCAGCCGGGACAAGCTCTAATCCCCTGATCGGTCTTCCGGCGTGAGTAGTAGTGTGTGTGCGTGTGTGTATGAGGAGTGAGGATAGGACTAGGAAGAGGAAGGAAAGATCGCGCGCGGTCCTTTTGTTAGGGTACTGCTCCGACATTCGTCTGCTGTTGATCGAAGAAACCACGGAAAACTACCAATCAGAGCAGCCGGTCGCTAGAATCTTCTTCCAGATAGCAAGATTCGATCTAGCGATGCAGCTAGAGTCGAAAATCCTGCTACCGTCGGGACTCGAAATTAGAACTTCTCGGACAGAGGCACTGCATTGACATCAGTTGATGCATTGAGCGCGAACTATTTATGTTTTCATGCATCAGTATTTGCATTCAAACACTGTTGTACTTACTATTCATTGTGTTTAATTAATGATGTTTTAATGAAGATCCTGTTAATTGTAATCGATCGTTTATTTCTACGTTGCTGAAGGATGGTGAAATTATTGAAATCAAAGAACAAAAGAAAATGGCTTAGGTAATGAATCATCGCTAACGATAATGTGAAGCAACTAAGTAATTGAAGGCTTCTAATAATTTTAAAAAAGAACTTTGGTGGTGACGGTACAAATTTGAATAACTTGGTAAGAAGTTTTTGTGAATAAATATGTCATATAAATATGTCATTTCGAGAGGTCTCTGATACTAAAAACTTTTTCTGAGAAGGGTTTATGTCTACCCATGTGCTTGACTATCGATCTGCGAACAACACTTGCTCTTAAACTGTTAATAATATATTTTCGAAAATGAATGTACTACTTTCATCTTGCGAACCGGCAAGATTGAATGGAATCTTACCCTTGGGAATACTTTATATCAAGATTACATATCTATTTCAAAATTGCCTGACAATCCATAGCAAATTGCTCGTTAAATGTCTTATTGAGTCAGAGCAAAGAGCGCTTATGGAGAAGGAAGATCCGTTTTTCAATAAAACGTTTTAGTTATCGAAAATTACATATGTTAAATTATGTGTGACCTACTGTATTAGATAATTAAAAGACTTTGTTCTTCTTGCAAACTGAGCCGTAAAATTAGAATTTTAAAAGATATCATGTCAACGATTTTCAAAATATCATGAATATTTTCAAATGAAAATGTAAATTTAAAAAAATGTACAATATACATTGACTAAACAACACCAAATTAATGTTTCAAACGCTTTGAACGAATCACTGCAAGCGGAAACTTACAATGACAATGTAATTTTCTTTAGTAAATTAAATTTTCAAATATTGATTTGAAATAGTTATTGTTTTTAATTTAAGATGTATTTAAATCACAATTTGACTCGAACTTGATATCTCAAGGTTCAAACGATTTTAGGTAATTATAAAATCGTTGCCTCACTATTTGTCACAGAACACATAGTTTTCAATTTTTTATTACATATAACTAAATTAATTCTTTTCGTTCATTAAATAGGATTCAAATAGTAACTTATTTTGCGTTCTGTAAAGAACCCTTATGGTTTGACTACTGTCAAGGAGAAAAAGCAATTCCAGAGTTGAATGAGAACTAGCAGAGGTTTCCAAATCCAAAATCGATTTAGAATCATTGCTACCGGATGCACTGCCTACCTATTAGCACTTGCTTTGGCCAAAAATAAAATCTAGAATCATAATCTCAAAATAAAATTCATTTTTTCTTGAACGGCTTCGATAACTTTCATTTACGTTTCGATGAGTTTCATGTATCAGCGTAAATATCTTAAGAGCTGATTTCGACGACTAGCACGCCATAGGACGTTATTTAAGCAATAATGATGTGAGCATACTAACAAAATCTTACCCAAAGCTAGGCACCAAAACATGACTAGGAAGTTGTTAGTAAGTATTATATTATTTTACAGTAAAGCAGACTTGTGTATATATTTGCTGCGAAGCACGGGTATATTTTATCGACATATTTGTAATTACTAGGGAACCTTCACAGCAAAATCTGCTAATCTATCTGGTAATATATTAAAAATTCTAAAAAGATTTTCTCATTTCTCTCATAGCCTTCGATTAATAGCAAGCCTTCACCTAACCTCAGCGCACTCGCAGGAAAGGTGAAGTCTTTTCAGCAAAACGGATTAATTCTTTCATCAAATGTACATCAAACTGACATAACTTTAAATTACATAAAGTAATTCGTGTCGCATTCAAAATTATAATTCGTATCGCAGACAAATGTCTTCATTGGTTAAATAAGAGTTTTCTTAGACTTAAAAATATCACTCAAGTAAAAAAACTATTAAAAATAATAACGAAATACATTGTATGAGTTTAAAATGATAGAATTATAACACACTCAATTGTCACATTGAAATAAGTAGATCAAGAAGTAGCACAATATACAGATTTTAATACACATAAAGAAAGACATCTGAGGAAGGGTTGAAGCAGTTCTCGAATCCTTGTCTTATCTTTACAATGAAAATGTGGGAGGAATTCATACTTGGTTTACATTCAAGTTAACAGAATCTTAACCTTCAACATTAAGATTATGTTCTTACAGAATAAAGTGTTGGACGGTCAATCAAAAAATAAAATCAAAATAGTAATCAAAGTATCTCAAACACATTTTCAGAAGTTTTTGAATTTATATCAGATATTAATAAATTGCTATTTAGATTTAAGAGTGTTCTCTCTAGATTAATCATGGGATTACTCATTACAATGTGAGGTAACTGTTTCAACCATTGAATTACACTACACTTGGTAGGAAGTAATTGTGCAATGAATAAAGAACAGAGAAAAATAATTAGCTTGTAGCAGCGAAACGCGACTCAGGCTGAAGAGCGTGATAAGTTTTCCAGTCATAAAAGTAATATTTTTTTAATTTAATTTATTTCAGATCGCTGTGAAACATCTTGGTCATAAGCGATCACTACTTTACAGTTTTACATAATAAAATAATACAGTTTCATAAACAAACATTACAATGAGAAATTTAGTAAACATTATACAACAGATATTTAGCGAACAATATAAAACTCTGATTTCATTCGATATTACAGATATGTGTTTTTTTTGTTGCAATAAAGGAACTATTAAATATATTTATCTAATTTTGATTCGCATAGGAATTTAATAACCTTTTTACACTCTGGAGTGGAATTCAATAGAGAATGGATAACCGGATCAATTTTAAATTTTTTTCTGAGGTTAGTAGTAAAAGGACATTCCACTAATAAGTGGGATGTAGAAATAGCTTGACCACAATTTGGACAGGGAACTGGATTCGTCTTTTGAAATAAATAACCGTGACTCAAATTGAAGTGGCCAATTCGGAGCCTTGATAAATGACCTGATGTTTTCTTTTAAAGTTCAAAAGAAGAAGAGGAGGATCTAGTACTGAATTTCTAACTTGATGTAATTTTGAATGTGTTGATTTCCATTTCGAATCCCATATTTTTAATGCTGATGATTGAAGAAGTTTTTTAAAGTCTTGAAGAGAACCAAAGATGGAGTTATTGGGTAAAGGGAGTTGAGAAGCATTCTTTGCTGAGGAGTCAGCATCTTCATTTCCCTTTATTCCTCGATGAGAAGGGATCCATGTAACATCACACTTGCATAAAAGTAATAGTTTCACAAAAATTGTTGTAAGTCCCGAGATCTTGAGTTAACCAAGAAGCGAATGAGAGTTTGGACAACCGATTTAGGCGAATTTGTGCTCTTGCAATTTTAACATTTCTCCGGAATTTATAATTTCTATTTGGGTAAATGTAAATTAATTCATTAAAAATCGTTATTCTTAATTGTATTTGTATTCTTTACGTCTGTTTGTAATTTGAAATACATTTCAGCTTAGTTCCAGAATAAAGTTATGTAGAGTGATGGTAAACGTTCCCTTTACATGACATTACTAAAAGTACCTTTGCATGACTTAACAAAACACATTGAACTTACACTTAATTTTCTCATCAGTAGGAGGCGGCGGTCAGGCGTCCTTTCTAGAACTGTTATGTCAGTCGGTGGCTGAGTTGGATTCTGGAAACTTCAGAGGTAATCTCTGAAGAGAAATTTTCCAAGGAGCTTTTGGGAATTTTTTTCCAACGGCAAAGTGCTCCTAACAGAGATGACTGGGTCGGAGTGAGCCGGGCAATCAGCATACATGCATACATGCATGCTCAAGACCTGGCAACTGCCACTTAAGAGGTCAGAGAACATTCGAGTAAGGCTCCTCAGAGGAAGTTTTTTGAGGCTGCACCCGTCAGGTCATTTACAAGATGATGACTATGACGCAAGAATATAAAACGATCATTCTAGACCTTCTTTTCACTTAGATTGAAAGACAATACTTAGGAGTCATTAAAAATATACGTTAAGTTTTATGGGGCGGGGATTCCCACAGCTTTGGTTAATGCTCCAGAGGAAACGGGCGAAAAATGAACGTTCTCACCACATTTTTGGAGTAATTAGTACATAATTAATTTAAACATATAAACTAATGGGCAAATTAATCAAAAATATAAATCGTGTTTATTTTTTCAACAGGACACTTAGTTTAAAGTTGTTCTCTTATTTCATTCAGGAAGTGAAGGGATGTCAAAATGAAACGTTGACCTACGAGGTTTGTTAGTATGTAAGTTAAAATACGAGAGGTGTTTATAATCTTATTATTTTTGCGAACGTATTTTTTATAACACCTAAATATCTATACCACATTCATAAATACATTAATATCGCTTATTATACTAAAAATATACTCACGTTCGCAAAGTATTAGGTGTTGATACTTAAAGAGCTCTAAAATATTCTTACATATTTTTTGCCTTCTTAAGTGTTTATACAATTTACATTTTAATGCAAACCACTTAACAATGGGTAGCGAACAATATTGAAATTCTTCTTAAAACGTGATGTACAGTGATAATATACCACTCTGACACTATATGCACGACGCGCCTCTCAAAATATTTGATGTCCTCGCGACATACGACGCGACGATTCATAAAAAACGATACAAAGCAATTAATAAGATTCATAATAATGAAAAGCTACCTAAAATATAAATATATGACATTTCTTTTGGAAAACAACTTTTTTCTTGTAGAATTTACTAAGCCGAAAATAAGTATATAGTTTGCACCCAACAGGAAATAACTCAATTTTGTCACAAATATGGAATGGATAATTATATAATTAGTAATATAAATGTTTGTTGAATAAGGTTTTTATCATGAGCAGGGATTACATTACGCTTCTTAAAAGAGCAAAAGGATGCACAGTACTTTTTTCTTCCTCATAATATTAATTTCAGTGGTATGAGTTACTACACACGACGTGTGAATGGCCAATGCATTTTTTATTAAATTATCTTTTAGTTTTGATTATTTTCAAAGTTTTAGCGCTTCGTACTACATATTTTTGCAAAAATCAGTTCAAAAAATGAACACGTGTTCGATTAAAGGCAATGAACGGAAACGTTTACCATTTGTTATTCAAATGTTTAATAGACCGCCATCCAGTCGCTTCAGGTTCCCATTATTTCCAGGTGGAAATAAATACGCATGTAAGGTGTATCGCTAATAAGGTGCTACGAACAGAAGGCACGAAGAACAATTCTGCATGATGTAAAATTCATTTAATGTTCTGATTATGTTTTCATAAGGTTTAGAAAAGAAGCACGCATGCAAATCAAATTTTTAATTTCTGCAAAAAGGAATTTTATTTTATTAAATCAGTATATGTTATACTTCCATACTGAGAATCATTCAATTAGCAAAGCAATAGTTTTGTGCTTTAAAACTGCAAAACAATTTCATCAATACAAATTTACGTCATTGATGTGATCTGTAATTTTTAGAATAATTGCACATGAAATTAAGTTTTATCATGCAAAATGCTATATTTTTGTTCTTTTGCAGTAGATGACTATACGAATCTCACCGACTGCATGTGATCTTACTGAATGAAAACTAAAGTGCTTAAAAATGTGGTAGAAATGTTGTTCGTGAATTGGAAAATAACCTCGGAAAGCACGATGTGGGAAACAACCTACTGATATTATAGGTAGGTTCTAGGTACGTTCTTCTTTAAAAATCGCACCATATACATTCGAAAGAATCACCCGCTAACGCTCTAAAGGCTCTTTATGTTATTAATTCAATTTAAAAATATGTTTAGTTTTATGTTAATGTTTGTTGCTATTAGCTCGTAAAATTATGGCATCTGTTATTTACTATTATTGTTTGGTTATTTTTATTATGTGTAATTAACTGTTATTATCGCAGTTATTATTGCCAATATAATAAGTAAAAGTGGTTTTGGGAAGTGTTGTCGTGTGCAGTAGGTATAAAATATTTCAGAAAAGTGGAGATTTTTTCTTCAAATAATTTTCTTTTGTTTTTGAAGACATAAGAAAGCAAATGAAGTGGAGTGATACGTTACGTAATATACATGTAAAAGCTCAATAGGGTAAAAATGTTTTCATTGCAATATTAATTTGCCAATTTTTAATTGAAGGGCTTGAGGCAGCAACAAGATAAACTACATCAGCTACCAAAAGCCTCCCGCTAATGTCAATAACTCGATTCTGGACGGAGTGTGTCACATATTATTCCTGGGATAAGCCCTTCGTAAATATAAACAAGACATGCTTAGTTGGCCCCGTGGCCGAAATCTCTAAGGCAGTAGTGCTGTAGTGATGTAGTAATATTGGATCGTGGGGTCAATCGATATTGGATCGTCGAGTCTCGCCTCGGACATGGTTGTATGTGTTCTTCCTGTCACCCCTTTCATCACCATATCGTCTCATCCTCATACCATAACGTTACATCCAATAATGGTCACTAATGACCTAGTAATAGTAAAACTAAAAAAGAGACATGTATAGTAACAAAATTTCCACCAAAATCCACCATCGTTCTTGCACCAAAATCAAGATTGTAACATTTACAAATAGTGTGAGTCTTACAATTTTTTGGTGCGGCTGTTCTTGTTACTGACTCAGACCTTTGAATTATGAACGTTTGCTACAGAGTGGTAAATCTTATGAAACTTTTCACAAATGTGTCAAATAGGTAAAGTCCTAGACTGGGGATTTTCTAGATTGCATTTCCTGTACGCGATAGTCAGCCCGACCCATTAAGTGGCGACTACTCGCCAACAACGTTTGGGCGTAAGTGGAAACCACGCCGCACCCTGTGACGTCACATAAATCACGAAGCAAAGGGCAACTGCACATCGCCGACAAGGTGTGGTGGAAAAACAATGCCGCAATAAGAACCATCGCCCGTATACTTAATGTTCCCCAAACACACTCCAGGTCAAGGTACATCATCCACTTTTCTCCCTACCATTTCGTCTCCCACTTGCCTGATTTTTTTAGAACTCTACGAAATGTCCTTTGCAGTCGGTTAGGCAAGCGCATCCACTTTTCACACACTCTGTCGTTTACATTGCACATCTGAAACCTGAGAAAAATGGTTTCACGACGCAAATACTCGCGGTGTGGACACCCACGAAATACCGCGACGAGAGGTCGAGCGAAGTAAGTGCATTCTCTCGGTGCAGAGGGGCCGCGTGGGGGCGGCGTGGCGTGGGGGGGTCGCGTGGTGTGGGGGGGCAGCGTGGCGTGGGGGGCGGCGGCGTGACGTGGGGGCGGCGTGGCGTGGGGCGGCGGCGTGGCGTGGGGGAGGCGGCGTGGCGTGGGGGCGGCGTGGCGTGGGGGCGGCGTGGCGTGGGGGGCGGCGTGGGCGTGGGGGCGGTGTGGCGTGGGGGGCGGCTTGGCGTGGGGGGCGGTGGCGTGGCGTGGGGGCGGCGGCGTGGCGTAGGGGCGGGGGCGGCGGCGTGGCGTAGGGGCGGGGGCGGCGGCGTGGCGTGGGGGAGGCGGCTTGGTGTAGGGGCGGGGGGTGGCGGCGTGGCGTGGGGGGCGGCGGCGTGGCGTAAGGGCGGGGGGCGGCGGCGTGGCGTGTGTGTGGGAGGGGGGCGGCGTGGCGTGGGGGGCGGCGTGGCGAAAGGGTGAAGGCGGTTCGCGAGGGGGCGGCGCGCGAGGCCCACGATTGGCGCGGCCGGGGGTCTGGGGGGGGGGGGGCGGGGGGCGGGCGGGCTGGCGCTTTCACCGGGCGCCGGGGCGGGTTTCGGGCGGCGGGGGCGGCCAGTCTGCGCGCAACTGCCCGCCGTGAAGAGCCGACGCCGTTTGTTCCCTGCTCAGATTCGCACCCGCGCGCATCCCGAACCTTGCTCTTGGTCCGCTCCGCACACCCACCGCCTCCGCCGCCAGCTGACCACCACGCACCCGCGCCCCGCCAACGCCGCCGCCGTCCCCCCGCCCCCCGCCCCCCGCGCCCCGCGCCCCGCCCACGGCCGCAGCCTCGTCCCCGTCGTATATAAGCGCGCGCCGACTTCGCGCCGCAGTCCGTTCAGCCGGCGGTCGGGTCGCGTCCTTCAGGAGTGGGGCAGCAGCGAGGCGCAGCCGCAGCCCACCGACGCAAAGGCGCGCAGCAGACGCAGCAGAAAACACGCACGAATACTTCTACCCGGTGTACTCGCAAAGCAGCAGCCATGGTGTTCAACGCAGTGGCCGATTTTCTGGAAGCCAACCGGTGAGTCCGGCATTCACGACGCATTTTCTTTAATATTTTTTCAGGGGAATTAGTTCGGTGAATAAAACTGCAAGTTTTGTAGAGTTGCAACTTCTCGAGAAGTATTGCTTCACGGATGATGGTAAAGAAGAACATAGTGTATCATTTATAAGTACATCACAGGATAATAAATAAAGCAAATATCAACAAATTATCAACAATGACAAACAGAAGAAAACTAACGTAATTGACTGTATTGTAAAAGAAAGATATTTCTTCACATCATACTACGTTAGTTTCGTGTCTACACTCCCGCAGAGCAGTTGTGTTAGTACTTGGTGGTTTGTACTGGTACTACAATTGTACTGCGTTTATTACATTCTGATTTTTCATCACTACTACATATCTAACTGGCTTCGATTTTATCCGCCGACTCCAGTTCCGAGGTTTTAGAACTCGATTTCACTAAGTACACTGGGTTTCTTCGTCTCTTCTGGCGTTGATGTTCCCAACTGTTGCATTTCCTACTCCGAAACATCATTTCTAACAAGTAGCAAATTTCTCTTGCTTTATACCTTTAAACCTTTATTCCTTTAAAACAAAATTATTTTGAAACGACTACGTAATATTATTGTTAAAATAATTTTAAAAAATCACAATTTATTAATAGAATCATGAATAAATATTTAATTAACTTCGTTGACTTTGGATGCTCTCTAACTTCATTTTCATCGTTTCAATGAAAGATCTGTGAATTAAAACACTCTTTTCGTGTAAGAAATGCAACGTTCATTTTAATAATGTAATTCTACGATTCCTTATTTTCAATTCTTGACTTTTCAAAACTATATACGGAAAATTAAAATACGAATAAAACAAAAAATACCTTACAGTTAACTATAGAATTGCAAACGATAATTGTCATAAACGAATACAAATTACAAATTTAATTCTTTTAGTATTCAATAAAGAGCATCTATTCTTTAAATGAAACCGTGTTTCTGACACAAGAATTGCGTAATGAATGCCAAGTCCCGTGCATGGCCCACATTAAAAGTTCACGGCGAAAAATTGCTGGGTAATTCTTACAAGAACACGTAATGAAGTACATTGTACAGACCCCAAACCATATGTACGTAATGTATGTTTAACTGACATTTTTAAACAGTGGTCCTTATTTCTCATTAGCGTGAAGGGAACAAGTGCGTCGCATATATTTTGACAGATGCTGAGAGTTTCAGGTAGGTCCGACTAACAAGCACATGGCATTGTCAGAAACTCGGCGAAAGCAGTAAACATAACTCTCCATTTCTTACACAATCCATCTCAAGCGCTTCGTGTTCCCACAATTATGGCCAACTTCAGGGGTTTCCGCTCACACATTAATGAGACTTTCTTATTAGCGAGTGTGTCACCTTATACGGACACAAAGCAGGCATTACGAATGGACTTACCTTCTGACGAAGTTTATGATCAGTCATAAAGGAAGAATCGTTTTTTAGTCACCATTCAAGTATTTAACAGCTTTCAAATGCTTAACGACCTGATAATTTACATCTCTATTATTCGTAAACAAAAAAAGCTCTCGGAAGAAATAGATGTTACTCTAATACGAAAAAAAGTCGTTATTATTTCGAATATTGGACACTTTTTGCAGAAATTGCTTCACATTAAATTAATCTATATATTTTACTATAACTTTCTCTAAATTTAGATAACATATTCAGTAAAGCAAATATCTGTATTACGTTTACCCACGTATATTATTTTAAACATTTATTTTCAAGGATTTTGTATTCACATCCCTTTGTTCGAATGAAAGCAAAATCAACAGTTAACATTACACTACTCATGAACACACACTCCTGGAATGATTTGGTCCTCTTTTCTATTTTACATTGCACTTTCAACTTCCCTCTGCAATAATATTTTATCGAAGAAGAAGAAGAAGAACAAGAAGAAGAAGAAGGATATTCTCTGATTATTACCTCACAAAAACTATTTAAACGAATTTGAAGTTCAGGGGAATCTCTAGGCGTTTGTGGTCACATTTTTCAGGGCCATCAATGTAACCACTGGAAGTTCAACAGTTACATATGTCTTCAATACAAAGAAAACTTTAGAAAAACCTTATAATATGTCTATAAGAACCTTAGGGCTTGACTTCGTACAACGGCTGCTGGGTTCCACTTACATTTTTGTACTTGTAGAATAGCCAAGTAAAAAAGGAATTTTTCATGTGTGAACCCACGACCTCTTTTTCGTCGCATGGTGTTCTTTTAATTAGTCGATCATATTTATTTGTGAACGTTAACTATTTTTGATCTTTTCAATAAAGAAAGGATTTGATATAAATGCAGACAATGTTATACGAACATTAAGAATAGTTGAAAACTTTACAAATGAAAAGTATTTGCAGGATATTACCCGAAACATTTTACACATAATGCACACTCAATTACATTTTAGAACCAAAAGTTCATTATGATGGCACTTTTGTTGGCCCTCAAAATTTACTTGATCAATTCTTCACCAGTAGGATGCGTAATAAAATAGAGAACAAAAAATTGGAATCAAATTAAGATAAGAGTTTATGAATAATACATCATCTACAATAATCTTACTCTTTGGCTTTTTAGGCTAAAGTTATCGTAAAACATGTTACTGACGCTATTACACGTGAAGCATATAGTAATACAACTTTTGATTTTTCGTGTGAATCAATCAGGGACGAGAATATTCAATCAAGAATATTTTATTGATAAGAATAATGCATTTCAATATTATTATATATTTTTTTTCGAGGTTAAAAGTCATCATGCTTACATATTTAATCTTTGGAAATTTCTTCGCCGCTCTCCGGATCATGGACTTATTGATCATTTCAAAAACAACTTTGACAATTTTTGCAGACTTTTTGGTAAATGCTGTGAGACTGTTGACACGTTTGTAGACCGACATGTAAAAGTCATTCTTTCGTTCCGTAACAATATATTTATTTCTAATACGTTATTTTTCGGAAACCAACGAAATAGGATATATTTTAATGTTTCTTTCATTTTTCGAAACGAAATTCCATTCTTCGAGTTCTCTTTTTATGGTATTAGTCCCTAAGTCCCTAAGGGTCGATTGATAATTGTTGAATGGTTTTCCTGAGTGTGTATTTATGAAGATAGAATACGAACGATTGTTACGCAATGGTGGTGTAAAGGGCAAGGAAAACAGGAGGTTCATAAACCTGCCTCAAACCCGATTTGTCGACAATAAATTCTAATGCATTGTTCGGAATTTGAACGCGCCATCTAACGTTTAGATTGATAGACTGGATATTCCGGACATGTCAGCTACTAACGTTATTAGTTCCGTCAGGGTACGCTAAATTTTGTCGTGGAAGGTGGCGGTGATCTTCCCCACGCTGAATGGCGAGTTCGGACGCGACCTACATGCCGATTAGCGGGGTTTTCCCCAACCGGGCATATTCCCATCTGCGGGGCACCGCCCCAGCCGGGACAAGCTCTGGCTGGTGCCTCGGCTGTCTCTCAGGCTGGTTCCGGCTGGTCTCTCGGATGTGTGGTAGCGTAGTGCGTGGAATGAGAGTATGTGTAAGTAAGGGGGGGGGGATACGACAAAGAAGGGGAAGGAAACTTCGCGCACGATCCGTGTCCCGTTGTTAGGATACTGCTCCGGTATTCGCCTGGTGTGTGATGGAAGAAACCGGGTAAACTACGATCAGAGCGCCGGCATCTAGAATTGTCCTCCGTGGCTGAATTCGACCTACGTATTAGTGTCGAAATTCTACCACCGTCGGGACTCGATCCTGGGGACCGCCACCAGCCAGAGCCACTGCAGTGACATCAGTCCACACCCGGAGCCCGTCCAGCCGGCCCTAACGGTCG
>JAHLJT010009419.1:179877011-180004775 GCA_031308135.1 Acheta domesticus | reverse complement strand
TACAATGAAAAATGTGGGAGGAATTCATACTTGGTTTAACATTCAAGTTAACAGAATCTTAACCTTCAACATTAAGATTATGTTCTTACAGATAAAGTGTTGGACGGTCAATCAAAAAATAAAATCAAAAATAGAAAATAATTTATACTGTAATCAAAGTATCTCAAACACATTTTCAGAAGTTTTTGAATTTATATCAGATATTAATAAATTGCTATTTAGATTTAAGAGTGTTTTTTTTTTTTCAATAATTTTTATTTATAGTCGCATCAACGTCATGGTCATTAGCGACTATATACACTGTACATTAGAGATTACATGTATATCATTAAATTACAATTGACATTATGGGATTACAACATTGTAGGAATATACTAATAAATGTATACAGTAATGAGATTAAATATCCTTGAAAATGTTTGCAGCTTTACAAAACTTAATAATATGATCTTGTTCTTCAGTGGAATACAATATAGCTTCATGTTTGAATTTAAATGATTGTCTTAGATGATTGAAGTTTGGACACTCTTTAAAAATATGGTCTAGAGTCCTTTGAATTTTGCACAGTTCACACATTGGAGGGGATCTTTTTTGCAGTAGATGAAGATGGGTTAATTTGGAATGTCCAGATCTTATTCTCGATAGTACAACTTGCTCTCTGCGATTTATTTTCTTATTGAAGCGTATTGAGTTAAATTTATTTAAGGTTTTATGCATTGAGCTGGCTTTATATTTTGTCCAGTCGTGGTTCCATTTGTTTGTCATCACTTTCCTTATATACTTCAGAATATCTTCAGTGGTACATGATAATTTGTGTATATTTGTGTTCGATTGTAGATCAATCGAAGAAATAACGTTACTATTATCTTGAGTTGAGCACTTCTCACTATTTAGGTTGGATATTAGGTTGGGTACAAGTTCCTCGGGGATCCATGCTAGGATAAGGTTTTTTTCCGGATTTACATATTTTGAAGTATGTCTCCCTAATGACGATTTCCAAACTTGAACAGTGGATTTTTTGGAAGGCATGTTGAATAACGTGTAGGTCATTTGAAAAAAACGATGACATTGGAGGAGCATAATTGGCATATAAACTTAAGTGCTGATGTTAAAGCATAGATCGTTGCAGTTGTAGCACTTGTACACTTTTTTAGTTGATACTTAATTGTTTTATCTTTCATATACACAAAAGCCTCTGTCCCGATATCATTTGTAATTCCATTTATATAAATCAGACAATAGCTTTTATATTTGATTCTTAATTCAGAGAAGATGGTGTTCCTTTCTTCGAGTGTGGTTGCAGAGCATTGATATTCAGTTAATGATAAATCAATTTGGGGTGTAGGAATTATCCATGGGGGAATATTGGAAACTCTCAGTTTTCCAGCTTGAATGTTTTGAGCATTGGTCTCTTTCAGTAGTTCCTCAACTCTGTTGTAGAAGAGGTTGTGCTTAGTGTGGATAGATTTAAACAGGGGGAATACATCATTATATATGATAGCATTAGTGGAAGAGGAGGCTTTGATAGCATAGTTCATGGTGAGGATTTGTCTCCGGAATGAAAGGGTTGGTTCTTGTGCTTCTATTAAAATGCTTCCTATAGGCGTTGTGCGGAAGCATCCGGTACAGATTCGAAGGGCTTGGTTATGAATTATGTCCAGTTTTTTAATACAGGATTTAGCAGAGTTGTAGATTATTGCTCCATAATCAATTTTACTTCTAATGATTGCCTTGTATGTGAGGAGAAGTAGATTTCTGTCGGCTCCCCAATTATTATGTGAGAGGCACTTAAGGATGTTTAATCTGTTCTTGCATTCATCAGCAAGTTTGTTGATGTGATTATTCCATGTCATTTTATTATCAAAAAGAAGTCCAAGAATCCTTGTACTTTGGACAAATTGTAAGGCCTGTTTGCCCAAAAATAACTGGGGACTGACTATTTGTTTCCGTTTAGAAAATAATACACATTCTGTTTTTTTAACAGAGAACTTAAATCCACTTATAAGGGACCATCCGTGAAATACGTCTAAAGCTTCTTGAACAGATGTTTGAACAGAATTTATATGTTTCCCTCTACATAGTACAATAATATCATCAGCGAATTTCCTGATAATTACAGGGGCTTTAATGTCTTTCCCAGCGTCATTGATCGCAAGCAGGAACAGTGTAACACTTAGAATGGATCCTTGTGGGAGTCCATTATCTAATGTCTTGGTAGTTGATAAATGGGTGTTGACTCTGACTTGAATTTCACGTTCTGACATAAAATTTATAAGGAAATTGTACATGTGATCTTTTATTCCAATATCCCGTAGAATTGACTTAATGCGATATGTCCATACCATATCATAGGCTTTCTCAATGTCTAAATTGACAAGCATAACATCTTGATTATTAACGAAAGCTTCTTGAATGTAAGTATCAGTACTGATAAGATGTGATTGAGTTGAATGACCTCTTCTAAATCCAAATTGGTTATCTTTAATAATATTATGATGATCTAAGATCCATCTGAGCCTGTTGTTGATGATCTTTTCCATAATTTTGCACATGTTGCAGGTTAATGAAATTGGTCTGTAATTGTCAGAGTTTGATTGATCTCTGCCTGGTTTTGGTACAGGGACAACAATAGCTTTTTTCCAAATTTTGGGGAATACATCATTTTCCCATATTTTATTGTATATTTTGAGTAAGGTTTCCATACCTCTTCTTGGCAGATTCTTAATCAAGATATTAGGGATCTTATCGGGCCCAGGAGATGAATTCTTAGAAGAGTCGATGGCAGCTGTAAGTTCATTCATTGAGATGATATTGTTTATGTGGTTCAATGGTACTGAATTGTCAATATCTACAGATAAGGTTAGTTTTTCTTGTTCGTTTTTGTATGGAATAAACTCCTTAGAATAGTTTTGAGAGCTAGAATTTTTAGCAAATGTCTCTGCTAATTTATTGGCAATTTCTTCATTCTTGGTAATGATTTGATCTTCATATTGTAAGAATGAACACAGTTGCTTCTTTTATTTCCTTTGATAGTTTTAATTTTTTTCCAGCATTCAGAAATATTGCTTTGGTTGGATATAGAAGATACAAAGTTGTCCCAGGATTTTGCTTTGCTATCATTAATAATTCTTCTGGCAGCTGCTCTAGTTCTCTTGTATTCTATTCGATTCTCTAGCGTGTTATGTTTCTTAAATCTGTTAAAGGCATGTTTTGCTATCTTAATAGATTCTTTACATTGGTTATTCCACCATGGGAGTTGTCTACCTTTGTGAGTTATTTCATATCGTAGATGGATTCATTTGCTGATTTAATTATGCAGTCAGAGAATTTCTGGATAATTGAGTTAATGTTTTCAGAATCTGTTAAGAAGGTTTTTTGAGAAAGTTCATTGTCAATCAGTTTTTGAAACTTGTTCCAGTCAGCTTTATTAAAGTTCTATTTGGAGTGTTGTGGAGGTGTGGGTATATTCCTTGATAAACTACAGATACTAATAAATATAGGGTAATGGTCACTGTCGTATGGGTAGTCTGAAACACTCCAATTACATTTTTGTGCCAGTGTTATGGAGGAGAAGGTGAGATCAATGGCACTTAATTTCCCATTACTGATGTTAATATGAGTTGATTGCCCGGAATTCAGGAGAACCATGTTAGACTCTTCAATGGATGATTCAATTCTCAGACCTCTTGTATCAATTTTATAAAACCCCCATAGAGTGTGATGACTATTAAAATCGCCAAGTAAGATGAAGGGATTTGTTATCTGTTTTATTATATCGTTGATTTCTTGAATTTCAAACGAATAACTGTTAGGAATGTATATATTACATATGCATATAGAGATAGGTGCAAGGATTTTAGTGGCAACAACTTCAATATCCGACTGGATATTTAGTTCTTGTGTTGGTAGATGATCTTTGATGAACGTTGCAACACCACCACAAGCATAATTAGGATTTTTTCTGTTCTTGTTAAAGCATTTGTAACCTTTAATTTTTCCTACGGAATTTTTGAAGTTGGTTTCTTGAATGCATATTATATCTGGATCATGTAACCTACAGAGAATTTGTAGATTTGCCAGTCTGGGGAAAAAACCATTCATATTCCATTGTAGAATTTTCATAAATGAGAGGGGTATTCTAATATATTTCTAGGCTTGTATCTGAATCAGATGTTTCTAGTGGTATAGTACTTGTATTCCTCTTTAGTTTATTAATAATTCTGGTGAATCTGTTTTTAATACTTCTCTCAGTTAGGTAAGGATAGGTTTCAGTCATCATTTGAATTATTGATTGGATGTCTTGGGAGTAAGCTTTGGCAATTAATACTGGGTCTGAAGCTCCAAATGAATTTTCAAGGAACAATTTGAATTGTTCATAAGTCAGGGGATATTTATCTTGTTTGGAGGTTATTACTTCTTTAGTTAGTGCTATTAATTCTTCAACTGATGGAGTTGATGTGGTTTCTTGAGAGGAAGAGTTATCAGTTTTGTTTTTCTTTTTCTTTTTGGGTTGTTTTTGAATTTCAACACTTTTGATTGAGCTTTTACAGTTCAGTGACTCAGATTGTGAATGGGTATGGGTTGCAAGTTTTCTTTTATTTAAAGGAGGAAAGTTGTTGTCATCTCTTTTTAGTGTTTCTGAAAGTTGGGATGTCAGATATTCTTCTCCTGGTAATTGTGAAGGGATTTGGATTTTATCTGATTCATTTATTTGATTGTTTGAAAGAATAGATTCTTCAGATTTGTTAATTTCAGAGTTTGGAGCAAGTTCTATTTCTTTAGTTTCACCATTTATTTGAGGTTTACTAGGACACTGATGAGCAATATGCCCTACCTGTTTACATATAAAACAAGAAATACTCTCAGAGGAAAAATAAATTCTATATGATGTATTGTCATAATAAATTACAATAGACTCTGGAAGCTTGCTAATATCATCTTGTTCTATGTATACCTGCCTTCTGAAGCTCATGATGTGAGAGAATCCTGGTTCAGAGATGCCTGCTTTAATAAATGAGATTTTGGTGGTTACTTGTATATTTCTCTTGGCTAATTCCTCTTCTATAACTTGATGTGGAATAGTGGGGCATACGTTGGAAATGATAATTCTTTTGTTCTTACTTATCAGAGGTCTTACTCCTAGCACACAGTCATTAATTGAAATTACTTTGTGTGAATCTGTGAATTGTTCTGCAATTTTGACACTGGAGAAAAACACGCATATCCTGTTGTTCGAAATTTTTGATACGAATCTAATGTCATTTGCACTTACTAAGGTAGAGATCTTTGATACATAGTCTTTAATAGATAGACCTTCTTGTGCTTCTATAATAATAGCTTGTTGTTTAGATGGAAACATGTCTGAATTGGTAACAGTGGCATATAGTTTCTTACTTGAATTATCATGTTGCAATCCGGTTCCAGTAGAGGTTATGGCTGCTCCCCTGTAGTCAGAAGAGGCCATTGTATGGGAGGTTTCCAATGTTATTACAGTAGATTTCAATTAAGGTTGTTATCTGTGGATGCTTTACACTGTTCACGTATATGTTGAATAGTAAACTTATACAGTTTAAAAACACTCGCGTTACAGAGTAGGACTCGGCACTAGAACACACGTCCGCTTCGCTTCGATTCTGAGCGAAGAGTCTTAAGAGTGTTCTCTCTAGATTAATCATGGGATTACTCATTACAATGTGAGGTAACTGTTTCAACCACTGAATTACACTACACTTGGTAGGAAGTAATTGTGCAATGAATAAAGAACAGAGAAAAATAATTAGCTTGTAGCAGCGAAACGCGACTCAGGCTGAAGAGCGTGATAAGTTTTCCAGTCATAAAAGTAATAGTTTCACAAAAATTGTTGTAAGTCCCGAGATCTCGAGTTAACCAAGAAGCGAATGAGAGTTTGGACAACCGATTTAGGCGAATTTGTGCTCTTGCAATTTTAACATTTCTCCGGAATTTATAATTTCTATTTGGGTAAATGTAAATTAATTCATTAAAAATCGTTATTCTTAATTGTATTTGTATTCTTTACGTCTGTTTGTAATTTGAAATACATTTCAGCTTAGTTCCAGAATAAAGTTATGTAGAGTGATGGTAAACGTTCCCTTTACATGACATTACTAAAAGTACCTTTGCATGACTTAACAAAACACATTGAACTTACACTTAATTTTCTCATCAGTAGGAGGCGGCGGTCAGGCGTCCTTTCTAGAACTGTTATGTCAGTCGGTGGCTGAGTTGGATTCTGGAAACTTCAGAGGTAATCTCTGAAGAGAAATTTTCCAAGGAGCTTTGGGAATTTTTTTCCAACGGCAAAGTGCTCCTAACAGAGATGACTGGGTCGGAGTGAGCCGGGCAATCAGCATACATGCATACATGCATGCTCAAGACCTGGCAACTGCCACTTAAGAGGTCAGAGAACATTCGAGTAAGGCTCCTCAGAGGAAGTTTTTTGAGGCTGCACCCGTCAGGTCATTTACAAGATGATGACTATGACGCAAGAATATAAAACGATCATTCTAGACCTTCTTTTCACTTAGATTGAAAGACAATACTTAGGAGTCATTAAAAATATACGTTAAGTTTTATGGGGCGGGGGATTCCCACAGCTTTGGTTAATGCTCCAGAGGAAACGGGCGAAAAATGAACGTTCTCACCACATTTTTGGAGTAATTAGTACATAATTAATTTAAACATATAAACTAATGGGCAAATTAATCAAAAATATAAATCGTGTTTATTTTTTCAACAGGACACTTAGTTTAAAGTTGTTCTCTTATTTCATTCAGGAAGTGAAGGGATGTCAAAATGAAACGTTGACCTACTAAGTTTGTTAGTATGTAAGTTAAAATACGAGAGGTGTTTATAATCTTATTATTTTTGCGAACGTATTTTTTATAACACCTAAATATCTATACCACATTCATAAATACATTAATATCGCTTATTATACTAAAAATATACTCACGTTCGCAAAGTATTAGGTGTTGATACTTAAAGAGCTCTAAAATATTCTTACATATTTTTTGCCTTCTTAAGTGTTTATACAATTTACATTTTAATGCAAACCACTTAACAATGGGTAGCGAACAATATTGAAATTCTTCTTAAAACGTGATGTACAGTGATAATATACCACTCTGACACTATATGCACGACGCGCCTCTCAAAATATTTGATGTCCTCGCGACATACGACGCGACGATTCATAAAAAACGATACAAAGCAATTAATAAGATTCATAATAATGAAAAGCTACCTAAAATATAAATATATGACATTTCTTTTGGAAAACAACTTTTTCTTGTAGAATTTACTAAGCCGAACATAAGTATATAGTTTGCACCCAACAGGAAATAACTCAATTTTGTCACAAATATGGAATGGGATAATTATATAATTAGTAATATAAATGTTTGGTGAATAAGGTTTTTATCATGAGCAGGGATTACATTACGCTTCTTAAAAGAGCAAAAGGATGCACAGTACTTTTTTCTTCCTCATAATATTAATTTCAGTGGTATGAGTTACTACACACGACGTGTGAATGGCCAATGCATTTTTATTAAATTATCTTTTAGTTTTGATTATTTTCAAAGTTTTATAGCGCTTCGTATTACATATTTTTGCAAAAAATCAGTTCAAAAAATTAACACGTGTTCGTTTAAAAGGCAATGAACGGAAACGTTTACAATTTGTTATTCAAATGTTTAATAGACCGCCCATTCAGTCGCTTCAGGTTCCCATTATTTCCAGGGGGAAATAAATACGCATGTAAGGTGTATCGCTAATAAGGGTGCTACGAACAAAAGGCACGAAGAAACAATTCTGCATGATGTAAAATTCATCTAATGTTCTGATTATGTTTTCATAAGATTTAAAAAAGAAGCATGCATGCAAATCAAATTTTTAATTTCTGCAAAAAGGAATTTTATTTTGTTAAATCAGTATATGTTATACTTCCATACTGAGAATCATTCAATTAGCAAAGCAATAGTTTTGTGCTTTAAAAACTGCAAAACATTTCATCAATACACATTTACGTCATTGATGTGATCTGTAATTTTTAGAATAATTGTACATGAAGTTTTATCATGCAAAATGCTATAATTTATGTTCTTTTGCAGTAGATGACTATATGAATCTCACTGACCTGCATGTGATCTTACTGAATGAAAACTAAAGTGCTTAAAAATGTGGTAGAAATGTTGTTCGTGAATTGGAAAATAATCTCGGAAAGCACGATGTGGGAAACAACCTACTGATATTATAGGTAGGTTCTAGGTACGTTCTTCTTTAAAAATCGCACCATATACATTCGAAAGAATTGCCCGCTAACGCTCTAAAGGCTCTTTATGTTATTAATTCAATTTAAAAATATGTTTAGTTTTATGTTAATGTTTGTAGCTATTAGCTCGTAAAATTGTGGCATCTATTATTTACTATTATTGTTTGGTTATTTTTATTATGTGTAATTACTGTTGTTATCGCAGTTATTATTGCCACTATAATAAGTAAAAAGTTGTTTGGGAAGTGTTGTCGTGTGCAGTAGATATAAAATATTCCAGAAAAATGGAGAATTTTTTCTTCAAATAATTTTCTTTTGTTTTTGAAGACATAAGAAAGCAAATTAAGTGGAGTGATACGTTACGTAATATACATGTAAAAGCTCAATAGGGTAAAAATGTTTTCATAGCAATATTAATTTGCCAATTTTTAATTGAAGGGCTTGAGGCAGCAACAAGATAAACTACATCAGCTACCAAAAGCCTCCCGCTAATGTCAATAACTCGATTCTGGACGGAGTGTGTCACATATTATTCCTGGGATAAGCCCTTCGTAAATATAAACAGAGACATGCTTAGTTGGCCCCGCGGCCGAAATCTCTAAGGCAGTAGTGCTGTAGTGATGTAGTAATATTGGATCGTGGGGTCGATCGATATTGGATCGTCGAGTCTCGCCTCGGACATGGTTGTATGTGTTCTTCCTGTCACCCCTTTCATCACCATATCGTCTCATCCTCATACCATAACGTTACATCCAATAATGGTCACTAATGACCTAGTAATTGTAAAACTAAAAAAAAGACATGTATAGTAACAAAATTTCCACCAAAATCCACCATCGTTCTTGCACCAAAATCAAGATTGTAACATTTACAAAATAGTGTGAGTCTTACAATTTTTTGGTGCGGCTGTTCTTGTTACTGACTCAGACCTTTGAATTATGAACGTTTGCTACAGAGTGGTAAATCTTATGAAACTTTTCACAAATGTGTCAAATAGGTACAGTCCTAGACTGGGGATTTTCTAGATTGCATTTCCTGTACGCGATAGTCAGCCCGGCCCATTAAGTGGCGACTACTCGCCAACAACGTTTGGGCGTAAGTGGAAACCACGCCGCACCCTGTGACGTCACATAAATCACGAAGCAGAGGGCAACTGCACATCGCCGACAAGGTGTGGTGGAAAAACAATGCCGCAATAAGAACCATCGCCCGTATACTTAATGTTCCCCAAACACACTCCAGGTCAAGGTACATCATCCACTTTTCTCCCTACCATTTCGTCTCCCACTTGCCTGATTTTTTTTAGAACTCTACGAAATGTCCTTTGCAGTCGGTTAGGCAAGCGCATCCACTTTCACACACACTGTCGTTTACATTGCACATCTGAAACCTGAGAAAAATGGTTTCACGACGCAAATACTCGCGGTGTGGACACCCACGAAATACCGCGACGAGAGTCGAGCGAAGTAAGTGCATTCTCTGGGTGCAGAGGGGCCGCGTGGGGGCGGTGTGGCGTGGGGGGTCGCGTGGTGTGGGGGGCAGCGTGGCGTGGGGCGGCGGCGTGACGTGGGGGCGGCGTGGCGTGGGGCGGCGGCGTGGCGTGGGGGCGGCGGCGTGGCGTGGGGGCGGCGGCGTGGCGTGGGGGCGGCGTGGCGTGGGGGGCGGCGTGGCGTGGGGGGCGGTGTGGCGTGGGGCGGCTTGGCGTGGGGGACGGTGGCGTGGCGTGGGGGCGGCGGCGTGGCGTAGGGGCGGGGGCGGCGGCGTGGCGTAGGGGCGGGGGGCGGCGGCGTGGCGTGGGGGGTGGGCGGCTTGGTGTAGGGGCGGGGGTGGCGGCGTGGCGTGGGGGCGGCGCCGTGGCGTAAGGGCGGGGGCGGCGGCGTGGCGTGTGCGTGGGAGGGGCGGCGTGGCGTGGGGGCGGCGTGGCGAAAGGGTGAAGGCGGTTCGCGAGGGGGCGGCGCGCGAGGCCCACGATTGGCGCGGCCGGGGGTCTGGGGAGGGGCGGGGGGCGGGCGGGCTGGCGCTTTCACCGGGCGCCGGGGCGGGTTTCGGGCGGCGGGGGCGGCCAGTCTGCGCGCACTGCCCGCTGTGAAGAGCCGACGCCGTTCGTTCCCTGCTCAGATTCGCACCCGCGCGCATCCCGAACCTTGCTCTTGGTCCGCTCCGCACACCCACCGCCTCCGCCGCCGCTGACCACCACGCACCCGCGCCCCGCCAACGCCGCCGCCGTCCCCCCGCCCCCCGCGCCCCGCGCCCCGCCCACGGCCGCAGCCTTCGTCCTCGTCGTATATAAGCGCGCGCCGACTTCGCGCCGCAGTCCGTTCAGCCGGCGGTCGGGTCGCGTCCTTCAGGAGTGGGGCAGCAGCGAGGCGCAGCCGCAGCCACCGACGCAAAGGCGCGCAGCAGACGCAGCAGAAAACACGCACGAATACTACTACCCGGTGTACTCGCAAAGCAGCAGCCATGGTGTTCAACGCAGTGGCCGATTTTCTGGAAGCCAAAACCGGTGAGTCCGGCATTCACGACGCATTTTCTTTAATATTTTTTCAGGGGAATTAGTTCGGTGAATAAAACTGCAAGTTTTGTAGAGTTGCAACTTCTCGAGAAGTATTGCTTCACGGATGATGGTAAAGAAGAACATCGTGTATCATTTATAATTACATCACAGGATAATAAATAAAGCAAATATCAACAAATTATCAACAATGACAAATAGAAGAAAACTAACGTAATTGACTGTATTGTAAAAGAAAGATATTTCTTCACATCATACTACGTTAGTTTCGTGTCAACACTCCCACAGAGCAGTTGTGTTAGTACTGGTGGTTTGTACTGGTACTATAATTGTACTGCGTTATTACATTCTGATTTTTCATCACTACTACATATCTTAACTGGCTTCGATTTTATCCGCCGACTCCAGTTCCGAGGTTTTAGAACTCGATTTTAACTAAGTACACTGGGTTCTTCGTCTCTTCTGGCGTTGATGTTCCCAACTGTGCATTTCCTACTCCGAAACGTCATTTCTAACAAGTAGCAAATTTCTCTTGCTTATATCTTTAAACCTTTATTCCTTTAAAACAAAATTATTTTGAAACTACTACTTAATATTATTGTTAAAATAATTTGAAAAATCACAATCTATTAATAGAATCATGAATAAATATTTAATTAACTTCGTTGTCTTTGGATGCTCTAACTTCATTTTCATCGTTTCAATGAAAGATCTGTGAATTAAAACACTCTTTCGTGGTAGGAAATGCAACGTTCATTTTAATAATGTAATTCTACGATTCCTTATTTTCAAATTCTTGACTTTTCAAAACTATATACGGAAAAATTAAAATACGAATAAAACAAAAAATACCTTACCGTTAACTATAGAATTGCAAACGATAATTGTCATAACGAATACAAATTACAAATTTAATTCTTTAGTATTCAATAAAGAGCATCTTATTTCTTTAAATGAAACCGTGTTTCTGACACAAGAATTGCGTAATGAATGCCAAGTCCCGTGCATGCCCCACATTAAAAGTCACGGCGAAAATTGCTGGGTAATTCTTACAAGAACACGTAATGAGTACATTGTGCAGACCCCAAACCATATGTACGTATGTATGTTTAACTGACATTTTTAAACAGTGGTCCTTATTTCTCATTAGCGTGAAGGGAACAAGTGCGTCGCATATATTTTGACAGATGCTGAGAGTTCAGTAGGTCCGACTAACAAGCGCACGGCATTGTCAGAAACTCGCGAAAGCAGTAAACATAACTCTCCATTTCTACACAATCCATCTCAAGCGCTTCGTGTTCCCACAATTATGGCCAACTTCAGTGTTCCGCTCACACATTAATGAGACTTTCTTATTAGCGAGTGTTCACCTTATAACGGACACAAAGCAGGCATTACGAATGGACTTACCTTCTGACGAAGTTATGATCAGTCATAAAGGAAGAATCGTTTTTTAGTCACCATTCAAGTATTTAACAGCTTTCAAATGCTTAACGACCTGATAATTTACATCTCTATTATTCGTAACAAAAAAAGCTCTCGAAGAAATAGATGTTACTCTAATACGAAAAAAAGTCGTTATTTCGAATATTGGACACTTTTTTGCAGAAATTGCTTCAACTTTAAATTATCTATATATTCACTATAACTTTCTCTAAATTTAGATAACATATTCAGTAAAGCAAATATCTGTATTACGTTTACCCACGTATATTATTTTAAACATTTATTTTCAAGAATTTTGTATTTACATCCCTTTTGTTCGAATGAAAACAAAATCAACAGTTAACATTACACTCCTCGAAAAGTTTTGGTCCTCTTTTCTATTTTACATTGCACTTTCAACTTCCCTCTGCAATAATATTTTATCAAAGAAGAAGAAGAAGAAGAAGGATATTCTCTGATTATTACCTCACAAAAACTATTTAAACGAATTTGAAGTTCAGGGGAATCTCTAGGCGTTTGTGGTCACATTTTTCAGGGCCATCAATGTAACACTGGAAGTTCAACAGTTACATATGTCTTCAATACAAAGAAAACTTTAGAAAAACCTTATAATATGTCTTTAAGAACCTTAGGGCTTGACTTCGTACAACGGCTGCTGGGTTCCACTTACATTTTTGTACTTATAGAATAGCCAAGTAAAAAGGAATTTTTCATGTGTGAACCCACGACCTCTTTTCGTCGCATGGCGTTCTTTTAATTAGTCGATCATATTTATTTGTGAACATTAACTATTTCTGATCTTTTCAATAAAGAAAGGATTTGATATAAATGCAGTCAATGTTATACGAACATTAAGAATAGTTGAAAACTTTACAAATTAAAAGTATTCGCAGGATATTACCCGAAACATTTTACACATAATGCACACTCAATTACATTTTAGTACCAAAAGTTCATTATGATGGCACTTTTGTTGGCCCTCAAAATTTACTTGATCAATTCTTCACCAGTAGGATGCGTAATAAATAGAGAACAAAAAATTGGAGTCAAAATTAAGATAAGAGCTATGAATAATACATCATCTACAATAATCTTACTCTTTGCTTTTTAGGCTAAGGTTATCGTAAAACATGTTAACTGACGCTATTACACGTGAAGCATATAGTAATACAACTTTTGATTTTTGTGTGAATCAATCAGGGACGAGAATATTCAATCAAGAATATTTTATTGATAAGAATAAATGCATTTCAATATTATTATATATTTTTTCGAGGTTAAAAGTCATCATGCTTACATATTTAATCTTTGGAAATTTCTTCGCCACTCTCCGGATCATGGACTTATTGATCATTTCAAAAACAACTTTGACAATTTTTGCAGACTTTTTGGTAATGTTGTGAGACTGTTGACACGTTTGTAGACCGACATGTAAAAGTCATTCTTTCGTTCCGTAACAATATATTTATTTCTAATACGTTATTTTTCGAAACCAAACGAAATAGGATATATTTTAATGTTCTTTCATTTTTCGAAACGAAATTCCATTCTTCGAGTTCTCTTTTTATGGTATTAGTCCCTAAGTCCCTAAGGGCGATTGATAATTGTTGAATGGTTTTCCTGAGTGTGTATTTATGAAGATAGAATACGAACGATTGTTACGCAATGGTGGAGTAAAGGGCAGGGAAACAAGAGGTTCAAAAACCTGCCTCAATCCCGATTTGTCGACAATAAATTCTACATGCATTGTTCGGAATTTGAACGCGCCATCTAACGTTAGATTGATAGACTGGATATTCCGGACATGTCAGCTGCTAACGTTATTAGTTCCGTCAGGGTAACTCTAAATTTTGTCGTGGAAGGTGGCGGTGATCTTCCCCACGCTGAATGGCGAGTTCGGACGCCGACCTACCTGCCGATTAGCGGGGTTTTCCCCGACCGGGCATATCCCATCTGCGGGGCACCGCCCCAGCCGGGACAAGCTCTGGCTGGTGCCTCGGCTGGTCTCTCAGGCTGGTTCCCGGCTGGTCTCTCGGCATGTGTGGTAGCGTAGTGCGTGGAAGAGAGTATGTGTAAGTAAGGGGGTGGGGATACGACAAAGAAGAGGAAGGAAACTTCGCGCACGATCCGTGTCCCGTTTGTTAGGATACTGCTCCGGTATTCGCCTGGTGTTGATGGAAGAAACCGGGTAAACTACGATCAGAGCAGCCGGCCTCTAGAATTCTCCTCCGTGGCTGAATTCGACCTACGTATTAGTGTCGAAAATTCTACCACCGTCGGGACTCGAATCCTGGGGACCGACCAGCCAGAGCCACTGCAGTGACATCAGTCCACACCCGGAGCCCGGTCAGCCGGCCTAACGGTCGACAGCTAGCGTCATTAGCGCCACACATCGCCCTCCCTTAATGAAATTCACTTCTTACAGTTTCCTTCCGAGCACCAAAATAACCTTGGTTTTCAAACGCACGTTTTAATGAATGTCAACTGCATGTCCTGGCACCACTTTAGTATATTTGCAATGCTAAGCGTGTGGATACTTCATGTAGTGAAGTATTGGATTATTATCCACTAATTATATTAAAATAGTACTAATAAAACGAAGTGTTAATGTGTAAAGAAATACTATATACGTTTAAACTTGGAAAATTCTCTCTCTTATTATCAACAATTTCTGAATGGGATCATCTACGAATTTAAATTTAAATTTGAATAAAAATGTTCCAACGAATAAACGCATCTTCGCAAACGGCTGCGCAGTGCGGTGCGGTGCGGTGCGGCGGGTTCACCCAAGCGGAAGCCGCGTGGCGAGTGCCGGTCTTTACGAGCGCGTGGCGCGGTGCATGCGAAGGCGCCGCGACGCTCGCTGCTGGCAGGCTGGGCGTCGGGGCGCGCGGCGTCGTTAAGGGACGTGAGGGAAATGCCGCCCGCCCCGGGCTCCCGGCGGCGACGACCGCACGCAGCCTTCGCCAGGCCGCCACGCCCCTTCCGGGCTGGGAGACGACTTCTCAACTAGGTGGGCCTCCGCCTTGTACACGTTACGTACTATTGTAACAAAAATTTGGTACGTCGGCCCCGTGGCCTAGATCGCTAAGGCAGTAGTGCTGTAGTGATCTCGGACCGATGGATCGCGGGGATGGATCTCGGGCACGGTTGTATGTGTTCGTTCTTTCACCCCCCTAACATCACCATATCGTTTCATCCTCACACCACAACATTAAGCTCAAGCTCAATAGTGGTTGCTAATGACCTAGTAGTTTATACGAACTTGAATAAAAAATGGTAGATTCTCGTTATTTCGAATATGAAGCGTGCATTTTCTGGGAGTTTTAACATTACGAGGTTTGAGCGATTCGTTGCAAAGTATACGAGGATGGTTATGCGGAAATGAAAATATTCGAGTTGTTAAGAAATTGAAGATATCAAGAATTTCGGAATGTCAATGACTTCGAGTAATGGAGGGTTTACAGAAATAATTACCTAATGGATGTTTACGGCCAGAACGTCTGCTTACCAAGCTGGGAGCTTTAGCCTCTGAGGATCAAGGAGTGGTCGTGAACAATCACATCGCAGTTTAGGGGAACAGCATGTTAAAACGTTAACTGGGACTTCCTTAGCTCTAATTTGAAAGGAAAGATCTAGATATTAAATATTTTATTACATCAGCATTTGAATATTAAGTAAAATTTGAAATGCTCGAGGAAGGTAATTGGGTATCGGAGAAAATTTAAGAATCATGCAATTCGAACTATCAAAATTTAGAGTAATAGATGGGATAGAAGTGGATGTTGACGTCAACAACTCGTAGTGGATGTTAACGTCTACTACGCGGGCAAGAGCGTAATGCCATTCACGCTCTTGGGGCACGACAGGAAACAGATACATTTACAAATAAAATGAGACTTGCTTAAGGAACATTTATCATCGTATACGAAATAATGCAAGCTGCAAATACAGACCCAACAAACTTCATTTCTGTGTTCCTCGCAGGAATTCGAGTCCACTAGAGCTTTCTGTGCTAAGGGACACACAACTCACAACACTTTTCATGTGACCAGATTTGTTTTCTGCCCTCTAACTTCTGCGTGACACAATTTGTAGACGTTCACTTATTGGATAAAAGTAGGGAAGATGACTTCAGGGATCAACAGTGGAAACTTAGTCTCACTGATGAGTACAATACAGTGAGTTCACAACGTGTTTTGTGTAACAAAAATCACAAAAAACTGGAAAGGAAAGGGGGAAAATGAATATATTAAGGGACAAGAGAAGTACTTTTGATTTTGAAACGCATTGCGTTTCGAGTCCTGAATGTGATGCCTTGCATTCGTATTAATCCATTAGTTTCTTGTGTATGGTGCGGCAATGTAATGATGGCCATTTGAATGCGCTGCAAGATCAGAGTGAAGAGGTACTTCGTTTTCCTTTACGTTTACGCCACAAGATGATCTAATCTTTAATTCGATTTCAATTTCTGGTATTTTGCAAGAAGAGGAAAATTTCGAACACGCATATAATGTTCGTTTGATTCAAATTTCATTTGAATATAAAAATAGAATAATCAATTTGAATGAAGCATGTTTACGTCTATTGGCAAATATTTCTAAATAGTTCTCAGATATTACAACTTAGCGACATGTAAGTATTCACAAATACTCAGTAAAAGTTATCTCAAATCACGTTCATGACATTTTAATCCGACAACATTTTTATCTTAGCATCAGTGTGTTAGCGCACGTTGCAGGTAATATTCCTCTATAAATTAATCCTAACAGTCTAAGGGAAGAGATAGTGTATTCAGAGATCAGGATGCTCTCACACACTGAGTAACATCGTTCAGCACATGTCGGATTTTGCCGTTTTATCAAGCACGTAGACAAAATAAAAAAATATTCTGTGTCTTTGTTTATGGATTTTGTTTAGTATTATCTTTAAAATGTGATACTTCAGCGATTGTTTTAATTACCCTGGGACCGAGAAACTACTTAATTTTATAATGTATGTCAACTGCATGTCCTGTTACCACTTAAGTATATTTGCAATGCAAAGCGTGTGGATACTTTATTCAATGAAGTATTTGATTATTATTCACTAAATATATTAAAATAGTACTAATAAAACGAAGTGTTAATGTGTAAAGAAATACTATCTACATTTAAACTTGAGAAATTCTCATTCTTATAATCAACAATTTCTGAATGGGATCACATACGAATTTAAATTTAAATTTGAATAAAAATGTTCCAAGGAACAGAAATCAATGGTCACTCATTCTTATTTTTTAGTCCAACCAATAACGCGAGTGAAAGTCATGAACAGAATAATGTTCTCGGATTTCACAGCAAAATTAGAATACCTTAAAAGGCCTTGCACATCACTTTCCATTACTGAGTCAAAAATATTCCCTCCGGATGTAATCTATAGACAGTTTACTCCAGAATTACCCAAAGAACCCAACAAATTTAGTTAGTATTCATTATGTCACTTTTCTTGGTTTTACCACGACATTATGCATTTGGCGACTCTAGTCCAGTGGCTGTCTTCATTCTGTAATATGTCCCGTAAAGGCGTCGCAGTCCCTTGAGATTACAAAATTATGTCAATGAGCAAATGCTTTACATATACTTTTACAATACTGGATCAATATTCTTTCATTCAGTTATAACTATTCAATCAAACAAATGCCCTCAAAAACACAACGATTTGAGAATTTTCACTCACAACCATCACATCATCATTTACAATCACTTCAGCTTGGGTACGATGTGGATGTTACTCTAATGCTCCTTCTTGCCCTCCATAACTTTTCCGTTGATGACGTCTCAATACTCGGAGATTGCAATACAATACTTAATGATTTGACTCGTCTATATCACAATTGTTCAACCCGTCGCTTTCTTAAACAACCGCGTCACCGTCCTGGCTCCCTCGCGAAAGCCTCCCTAAAAGGCTGCCCATTCCGTCCGCGCCACTTTGCCGACGACCGTGAATCACGCGGAGGCAGCGGCGGGCGGCGTCTGGGCGCCGCGGCGGCTGGCTGGTTGAAATTCGCACCGTCAGTGTTTACGGGAAAGCGGTCTTGCGCCAGAGGCAGGTGATCCCGCGAGACTGCAACGCCGCCGCGACTCCACATCACTCGATTACCTCATCCCTATGAAACCCACGCGCCGACGCTAATTGGGGCGCTGGGACGCGTTCGCTTTCACGGAAAGGCCGAGGAAGCCACGAAAGTCGAGTCGGGATGCGTTTACTCCGATCTGCGTTCGCGAGAGAAAATATCACCGCATCAGGCCGTTATTTCTGGGACTTTTTTTTTCGTTACGCGTAATTTAAATGCGTAAAGAGTTGTGTGTAAGAAATGGCTTAGCTTCACACCTTTGTTAACTTCAATGGTCACTTGCACAATTTGCACAATGTCACAAGCGTAGCAGGCTGGTGGGGTCAGCCTTTATAACTACTGGTATATTCACGCAAGGTAGAGAGAGAGAAAAATCTATATGCTTTCCTCATTCATAACACTATTTTAATTTATGGAAATACATGTAGAATGACTCTTTAAATGAAGCTATTTTCACATGTAAAAAAAATTGGTTTTCCCCGTATACTATTACAGAATTAGAGTACTATCAAAAGTCACTTGTTACTGTGTTTATTTCCCGAGTTAGATTCACTCCCTAATTTGTAATTCTGTTCAAAACAGGTTATTATGTACCTGTTTGTTCATTTCCTGAAAAATTACTCTGCTCAAAATAGCTCCATTTCAACAGATACTCTACGTACGTACACAGCTCAATCGTCCGCGGTCTCATCATTAACTGAAATATTTTATTACTCTCATTAACAAATCGTTTCTGACATAACTATCCCTTTGTTGCTGTTAAAATAATTCAAAAACCTATTTTGTGTAATATTTTCAGTGCTCATAATTCAATTTTCTACATGCGTTTTTTTTATTGAGACAAAAAGTAAGTAAATCATCACATGCAAACTCCAATGGACAGTTCAGCCAAATAAAGAAAGTGCAATCTCTTGGCGAGGAATTGCTAATACGGAGGTACCAGGCTACGAGCATATGACACGCGTGATCACGTTCTGAGTGCGAGGCGCGTTTCGCGTTAGCAACACTTCACACATCAAGAATCCGAGTTTGCCACAGTCTACGATTCTCTCAAAAACGTCTGACGTCAAAGTATATATGGATCGCGTTGCCACTCGCCAACGAAGGAAAAAAAGCGATAACTCCCAGGGTAATATTTACGACCTAAGATTTAACTTCCATTCCTTGTTGGGTCAGGTTAATTCACGTCGCTGATTTCCAATTCTAAAAGCAAGTAGTTAAATGTTCTTTCTTTTCATTTTCGCCCTTTACCTAAACTTTATTTCTAGCGACAGACAGAATTAATAAACACAAGGAATCGTCCTTTTGTTTATTTTTTTAAATAATACTTACGCCATGTATCTACTGAAAAGTCCTGGCAAATATACAAGTTTTTTGGCACACGAGACAGATGAAACAGTGAAAATAAACACAGAAGCCAACGAAAAAGACTAAGCGACCCAAGGTGTTTCTCAACTTCAAGTCTGTTGCAAGTGGATTCTAAGCGGAGAGGATTATAAATCCAGACACCTAAACGCGAAAACCGGTTGTCCGTCATCTCGAACCCCACTATTTACATCCACCGTTCCAAAGCCATCTCCAAGAGCCTTTCTTTTCGGCAAAAATTACGCAGCAACAAATAAGTTGTCAGGCCGACAACTCGGTTGTTTGCCTCGGCGGTCCAAGCAGGGGTCCTTGACGTCGGCGCCATTCACAGCAAAAGCCGAAGGCCTAGGCGGGTGGCAGAGACGGCGGTCTTCCGGCTTGGGCGGGCGCGCTGCCTCCGCGGCCGGCGCTGCTGCAGCTAACCTTGCGGAGGCTGCGCTTTCGGCCGTTCACTTCCGCGATTCCGCGGCAAACGGCGGCGGCGGTGTCGAAAGGCGGCGGCGGCGGCGGCCAAGTAGGGCGCGCGGCAGGAAGCGACGGCCAGCGATAGGCTAATGGTCGCGTCTTCCGCGCGACACGGGTCGGGACGAGGACGCGGAACGGAGCTCAGGCAGAGGAGCCCTTCGGCGCGGGAGGGGCGGGGCAGAGCGAGCGGGGCTCTGTCCCGGGGCGGGGGGAAAGAGGGTGGGTGGAGAAGGTCAGGGTGGGCGGGGGAGGTCGGGGTGGGCGGGGGAAGGAGGGGATGGGCGGGGAAGGTCGGGATGGGCGGAAGAGTAGTGGGCGGGTGAAGAGGTGGTGGGCGGGGAAGGTGGGGGCAAGCATGGCAGGTGGGGCACGATGGCGAGGACTGTGCGGGACAGTTGAGAAGTGCCGGCCAAAGCGAAGCGTGTGGGCAGAGCCGGCATGGGTAGACCGGGCAATCGTCCGCGGGCTCGCAAGTCAAGATGCCAAAAATGATGTGAAAAAATAGTAAAAAATTGATAAGAAAATTACAAGTCGAGAAAGTCGTTATCGTGATGATATAAGCTGCGATACAGTCTGATATTTCACAAAATTTTCAATTAATTTTTTACCTTAAATAGTACAGTCATTACTTTTAAGGTAGGACTTCATGAAATGAATCAAATTACGGTAACATTAAAATAGGTCCAACTGAAATTTATGCTGATTTCACGTATTTAACAAGTAATTTTATTAAACATTAACTAATTAGCATTTCATCATTTTAAGCTCACCGTGAAATTAGTATTGTTTGATCACTAAATACATTTACTTAAAACTATTATTTAAAATATATTTCCAAAAACATTTTCATAGCTTAAAAGTGATCTTCTTTATTGTTAAAATAAAATAACTCATACAGTTTCTTGAAACAAATTTCACATTTTTAATTTAGCGGGGGGGGGAGTACGTTTCAGGATTGGCCCGGGCCCACCATTTTGTTGTTGTTATTTTAAGTCGCATTAAAATCAAGGTCATTAGCGACCACTGGGTTTAGCGTTATGGTAACTGTGAACATAACATGATAAGGTAATGACAGGCAAGGACGGACACAAATACAACCATGCCCGAGGCGGACCCGCGATCTTTGGGTCCGAGATCGCTATGACACTTTTGCTTCAACGATCTCGGCCACCGCGGATCGGCGGGCCCATCATTGTCTAGCTGCTGCACTGCGTGTAAGGAGGGCGGAGCGGGGCGGGGGGAGCGAGGGGAGGGGGAGGGGGAAGTGTGAGGGGCGTGTGGGGGAGGCGGGCGAAGGCGGATGTGAGCGCACGCGTCGGGAGACGAGGAAGGGCCGCGCAGCCCCGTTAGGCGACGCCTCTGCTGTCGCCTCCGCCGACGGCGACGGCGACGGCGACGCTGGGCAGGGGGCTTCGCTCGCGTGGAGCTTTCCCATGTGCAACGTACGTAGAACGCGTTCTACCTATTTTCCTCTGCGTATTTCCCATGTTCAACGCATATCGTGAACGAGGTCGAATCCACTTGGAGCACACGTGTACCGCGTCTACGAGAACAAGACGGCGGATTGATGCGTACTAGCGCACAACAAAAAATGAATTAGTTTATTTTATTAAAATATTACTCGTATTAGCTTCCATTGTGTTACAATGTTCGATGGCAAAAATATGATACTGGCATGTGGTATTCTGAAGGAATTCTCCACCAGACATTCTCCTAAGCTGTCACTTTTATTTCCCGAGGATGCCAAGCTGCTTCTGACTCACTGCCAGAAAGGAAATCATAATTGGTAACGAGTTATGTCATACCTCGCGTGTCTCTTTAGAACCTCATCATTATAATGGCACATTCAATATAATAAAATACCAGTATAAATTTCCCTGTAGGAAAGAGCGGACCGAAATACAATTGCTTCCCTTATAATCAAGAACCAGAAACACCAATTTGTTACACTAGCTAGACAGCTAGGTTGAATTCAGTCTGGAGTTGGGAATTCTAGCGGCCGGCCAATCTAACAGGCAGTTTTCCATGGATTCTCCAGACAACATCAAGAGAATTCTGTAGCAGAACTGTAACATACAGGCCATGGACCGCGTGCGATATTCTTCTTCCTTCTTTTCCTATACTCACCCCTTACTTACACACACACACACACACTTACATTCAGTACCACACATGTAGGGAGACCAGTGTGGAGCTTGCCCCGATTGCGGCGGTGCTCCTCTGATGGGAAAGAGCTGGTTGGGGAAAACTCCGTTAGCCGTCGCGTAGTTTAGCTCCAGATGTCGCTATCCACCGGGGAAGATCAACGCCACCGCCTGAGGAAAAGCGTGCGGGACTAACGACCTGAGCCATTGACGCTCGCGGGAACACGAAATGATCAATCAACCAATTCGTTACGAAATACAGTAACCCCTCGTTAGCACGAACTATCTTAACACGAATTTCGCCCTAACACAAACAAAACGAATTTCGCCGTAACACAAACAAAAATACCCGCAAGGGATTACGGTGATGCGGACGTTTATAATACTCGGATAACACGAATTTTTATAACAGGAACTCAGATTATTTCGGTCCCTTGGAATTTGTGTTAATGAGTAGAACGAATAATGAATAATGAGATTTTTATGTAATTACATATTTTTTGTCTTTCTACTTACCGTTCTCAAAATTGTAATCTTGGCGAATCATCACCCTCCTAACACAATATCCAATTTTTTCGTTACATAGTTTTACATATTTAGTACTATATTACATATTTTGCATCTTTTGCTGCTTTCACAATTTATTTTCTTATTCTATTGATTTTCTTCAATTTTATTACTTATTTTAATAACAAGAAGTATTTTTTTGAAAGCAGCATTTTTTCTACATTTATGGTGAAATCCAGATGTCAAAAGTATCACTGACACCCCGTTTTTTGTAACCTTAATTTCCGAAAAACATTTGCGCTGCCGACGTGCAACACTTCGATGAAAATGTTGCATGCTGCAGTGTATGCTTGCTAGACGTCGAGATGTCGACAGTTTGTGCGATGTCTTCTATTGCGATTAGTCTGGCTGCTAAACGACGGTCCAGGATTACAATAGATGAAGCTTTTACTACTGACCAGAAAGTTGTATGACGCAAAGTGAGCATGAACTTGTGCTCTCCAAAATATTACATCAGATTTTACATATTTATTACATATTCTTACTATTTTCTTTACATATTTATGCACATATTTTGATGTTTAATGCTACTTTTTCCGGTCTCTGTTAATGAGGGTTTACTGTACACCCAACGTGGACCCTTCGTTTCGTACCACAACCAGCATTCCATCTGGGTCAAATTACATCGTGGTCCGCTGAGCTCGCGCTGTTTTTCTGCAGTGGCTCGGAGCGGCGATGCGAGGCGCGGCCGCGTCGGTCTGTTGCGCGGCGCGTAGCCTCGAGCGCGGAGAGTGGACTGAGCGAGCAGCGACCAGAAAACCGTTTCTTAATAGGACAGTTTAGCTTTTGGCCAGCTCGTTGAGCTACAAATCACGCGATATTTGACGTTAGAATCACATAACGCTGGAGGTCAGAAGGAATTTTAGCGCACGTACGTACTATAACAAAATAAATGTGATAAGCACAAAACGATGGCGTCGTATCACCGGATATTCGTATAATTGTGATCATATGAGATTAATACATGTAATATAATTTTATCCTGCTTCGTAGAAGATAGGTATTTAGAATTTATTTCTACTTGTGGTAACAAATACCGATTTACAAAACAACAAAAACGGCAGTACCACCAACCAGTATAATACCATTCACAAATGCTAGAAGGGACCAAGTATACTAACAAAGAAATATCAATTTAAACTACAATCATTAGCGCCTCCTCCGCCTACAATTTACTGTCCTTAGTCATCGTTACTGGCATTTGGATAAATCGAAAGTTTTGCAGTTTAATGAACGTCTAAATAAGCAGAGTTCGAATCCCGACGGTGGCAGAATTTTCGATACTAGCCACCCTAGCTAGGTCGAATTCAGCTGTGCCTGGAAGAGTACTCAAGCAGCCGGCTGCTCTGGTCGGTACTTTTCCGTGATTCCTCCAATCAATAGCAGGTGATTGCCACAGAAGTACACTAACAAACGGACCCTTCATCTTCCTTGCCCTATTCTTACCTTCTTCTTGTACTCACGCTCACATGTATACTCGTGCATGCACTGCACTCCCACGCATGTCGGGAGAGCAGTTGCGAGCTTACGCGGGCTTTGTCGGGAAATGTGGCAGTGCTCGCCTGGGGACATACCTGGATGGGAAAACCCGAAAACGGTCGATACCCGGCGGGGGAAGAACACCGTCACCTTCCGCGCCAAAAACGTTCACTACACACACAGGAGTAATGACTATAGTAGACGACGCATTCGGAAATACAATATAATCAATTCAAGCATGATAATGTCAATATTATCTTTGACTAAAGTAGTAACAAATGTAGTGTTCCATGAAAAAAAAAAAAAGATGCAGTAACATCGAAGATTGTTAAAGTTAGGAATGTGGGTTAAACTACGCATACATTTGCACCAACGTAATCGTTTTTTTAATCTGACTCAGTCAACGTAGGTTTTATAACGGCGGACCAGCAACGAGGAAAATATTACTGACGACGGGGAAAGACGAGTGTCCCCACTCGCGGACGCCTCTGCGCCACCTGCGGAGTGGCCCGTGTTTGTTCTTGAAAACCCCACTAGGGTACTTCACAACGGTCAACTTCCTGCGTGCGGGGGTCGCGGCACTCCGCCTTCCGTGCTGGCGGAGAGAATGCACTTAAGAAGTAGCGATTCGGAACCCTATTCTGCATGGAGGCTTTTGGATGTGGAACTCCCCGGGTTACAGAGCCCAAAACGCTGCGCGTAGAGATTAGTTAAATTGGTTTTGTATACTTACTTGTATAATGAAACAGGGGCGGATCCAGAGACAAATTTTGGGAGGGGAAATTCAAAATAATTGGGTCGAATGTGTCATTTTACAGAGTTCGTAAACTGTGGCAGGCTACACTCAGCTCACGCTGCGATACTATTTTATTCGTTTTAATGATTATCCGAAAATATTCTTACTTGAAAGTTTCGTGACAAGTTAAAATTAATAGTTACTGAAAAAATTTTAGGGGGGGACATTTCCCTCATTTCCCTCCCCGTGAATCCGCGCCTGAATGAAACAAGAATTAATGATGCGTGAATGGAAATAAACAAAAGCAACATTTCACAAAGACATCGTCTAGAAAAATTTGACATAGGATTAAGAAAAATAATAAAATAAAAATTTTCGTTTGAGTTAGGTATGGCCAAAGTGCTACATTAGTAACAAGAAAATTAGATTTAAGCTAAAATTAAGTAAGTTTTTGTTAATTTTAGTTAGAAGAAGAAAACAAATCCCTCCCTCTCAGCTGCTTAAGCCGCAAGGCAGCTGACTTGTATACCAGTTAATAAAATAAATTCCCGCCTCCTCAGGGGTACTGTGGATGAGAAATAAGAAAAAAAATAGTTAAACGCAATCTACATAAATCACGCTACTGATAGTGTGATAAGCTATATAACTGAACTAAATTCGGAGACATTGGAATGTTTCTACATTTCAATAAGTTTCTCGAATATAAAGCTATCTAAATAATTTGTGCCAAATACCATTCACGGTTGCAAACCAGAAGTACATTTTTAAGAGAAAACATTCAGAGTTCACATCATTTTACGGACAATAGTACAACGCAAAACTGTGGAGAGACATGTGCTCCGTTGCAGACAGAGCCCCGCGTATTTTGCATTGGACCAAGGAGACCCTACAAAGCAAGCTCCACGAGCGTCAGTTTCGTGCGGTGGTAAAACCAGTTTTCGCGCCATTTTTGTTGATCTGCCGTCGGGACTCGTGCCGCGCTGTTTTTGCAGAGTGTAGCTCAGTTCATTATCGCAAGTTCGCTTCATTGAGATCTTAGCATCCAGTAATTGACGGAGAGCGTGGTATTCTCATGTCATTATGTCTATGAAACCTGACTACACAGTTCAATGGCTCACTGGCTGGCGCACAAACAACTTCTACTCCAAGGGTTCAATCCATAGTGACCCTGGAAGTTCTTATTCGTCCTTGGAAACAGCAGACTGAATGACTGTATAAAAAAAATGTGCGGATAGAAAGTGCATTTTCTTGTTGTATTTAAAGTAACATATATTCAATGCATTCTTCGTTGTCTTAGATATTCATTTGAAATTCAAATCCGCCATTGCAAAACATAGAAACAAAGATTTCTAGGCATACAAAGAGTTGCATTGGGAATTGTATATGCGAGTACAGAAAAAACTGTGTAATAACACTCATGCATGTAACAAAAATACAGCAAATATATTGAATATTTTAATTGCAATAAAATTATAGTTTCAGGTGTCAAACATTTTGAGTGGAAATAAAATGTCATAATTTTCAAAACATACAATGAAGTTCAGAAATAGTGACACAGTCATATATATAGAATGGAAATTTTATGAAATGGTTATCCGGACCTGCGTTGAACTCTACCAGCAGCATTCATTATTTTGGGGTCAGTGTTCTAGAGCCCCTGGCAGCAAACAAAATCTTCTGGCGAAACGCGTCACATTTATTTTATTCTCCTGTTGTTTGAAGGGAATCGCGTCATACATCGAAGAATTTTTACGATGATGATTTAAACACGGAAATTAAAAAACAAACAATTTTACACAAATTAGGAATTGAAAATAGTGATTTTTCTGGTAATATACCATTAAAACACACATACAACTGGATTTGGTTTTGAATTCACAAATTAGTTCGCGCTTTCGTAATCGTAAGTATAGTAAATGTATGCCCACACGTATTTTTTCATCTGGATTTGGAGAGTTTCAAATGAGAGATAAATAGCAACTGGAGTGTATTGTGATTAATCCAGTATTACACGGGTAATTAAAGGGCTGAGGAAAATTTAAAAAGATGTTTCAATGCGTCTTAATGGGGACAAAGGTGTTGACGACCTATGTGGCATGAACAATTCACGAACTGTAGCTAAATAATGTAGCCATAGTAACTGTAGCTACGTAATGTAGCCAATACATAGCCAATGGCGATGGTTGGTAGAAGGTGGCTTCCACTTTTACATTGGATGCTACCGCCGTAAATGGGCCATCCGTCACCTCATAGCTTTTTTGCATATTTCCCAATTCGATCAAAATATTTTTCATAGTCTTCAACATTATCCTTCGCATTCACACCCATAATTCCAAGGGAGGTACATTGGTTCAAAGTTCAAACTTGAAGAAAAGTTGGAAAATGAATATCCCGTTGCTTTTCTTATCATCCGTCTCAAGAGGTAATTGCAAGAAAGTTGATACGAAAGTGTGGAGGCCATAACCTCGTAACTTTCGCTTGTCACAACTTGGCATTCCTTCTTCTCGAAGCACATATAAACGGATTCGCCCCAGTTCCACTCCAAGGAGTTCCTCTTCAGATTAAATCTACCCGGAGGAGACTCTCACGAGTTCGCTTCTAGAATTTCACGAAAATGGAATTCCATAATACGTAACATGGTCCTTTGTTAGTGCAAACATTTCGAGATGCCAGAGATGCAATCGCAAGCGGTAATGAGGGATCTCAGCTCCTTTTATTTTTGTTAAAAATGTTACGTTTTCTTAGAATGTAGACGTCCGTCCAAACTTCATCGCCATCAATGACATTACAATTCACAATATATTTTTGAGATAGCAACGCATTAAACGAGACAGATATTTTCATGAAGATAGGAGAACGGAAAAATATACCAAGATCCGTTGCAAAGGTTTGACTGAAGAATGTATTCATCTATTTCAAGAGTTTGCTGACTCACAAAAAATCATTATTTTGTCGTCGATAAGTTACGGGTGTGGAAAGAAAGACCTATAGATCAAACGACGTTCAGATGTATAAGTAGCATGTAGTAGCGATTTTTAACCGAGATTATTGTAATATTTTCTTATTCAGTGTAACAAAACTTATAAAACAACTTCTGTTTTCGAATTTACGTGGATTCAGTACATAAACAATATAATGAAACTTGATCTGTAAATCTGTGTCAAAATGAGTGGGCTCTTGGTCCTTGAATCCTGCCTTCAATAGAAGGTCCTCCGTGGGCGGCAGTAGCGGTCTTGACCCGCGCTCCGCCTCGCCCGTTGGGTCTCCAGCGTGAGGAAAACTATTTCCTCGGCGTCGGCGTCGACTCATTAGGCAGAAGACGTTGTCTTTCTGCACACGGGACGCCCCAATCACATTCCTTCAACGGGTGCTTATCTCGTGGCAAAACAAGACGGCGCTAATGCGGGCCGGCTAATGGGAGGGGGAAGGAAGCGCCCTTTGGAATCTCCTTGGATTGCCTTGGGTTTCCTCCGCGCAGTTGCTCTGTCAGCTGCGGCCTCTAATCTGAATCGGATGGCACGCCGCGATGCCACGTGCGATAGGGCGAAACGAGCGTCACTGACACCGTCGGAACCACGCTCCTACCCGCCACTTCGCTCAGCGGTTCCTCGTGCAAAGCCTATGTAGGACGAATGGAAACAAAGAAACATCGTCCACGGGCTGCAATTCTGGCACAAGTCGAAAAATGGAGGTTTGAGATAGATGAGTTTAAAGCTTGCTGTGGCAGCAGAAATGTAAGTATCACATGCCTAATAACTCATGGATTATGTTGTGAGCGTTGCTAAGAAAGTCTCATGGGAGTTTTCTTAATAATTCGCTCAATATGTAATATTCTAGAGAAATGCGACCGTTCATATGTCATTCATATGTCATTAACAAACATGTGATGTTGATTTATAAGGAATTTCAGATTTAAGATACAAATATAAACTTGTAGGTTTTTTGCTGTACCACACGTTTCCATCGTACACAGCTCAAAAGCAATGCGTTCTGGAACCTTAAAACATGGTTTTCGTGTTACAAACGGGTCATGATATGGTTTTTTAAACTGTCCACAACTAGACCATTTTGAATCGTCTATCACGTTCTTGCAAGTTCAGTTCTTTTGTTTACCCGAACTCCGTGGCACACTGGAAGTGGGGGGTTAAAAATATCAAGAATATTGAAAACTACATACATTTATATTGGCATATGATATTCTGCTCATTTTAATATCAGGAATTTGTTTTTCTCTTGGTAAATAATGCTAAGCACAATTACGGTACGGTCTGCGAGACAATTTTGATGTTATTTTGAAATATTTTGTCACAACGGTTTTATATCTCTTGTATCGCATAATGATCGCTCATTAAATTAATTTTGACTAATTTTCTGTCATAGGCTCTGATAACGAACAAAATATTGTATTAATTACTAATGCCAATTGGAGTCATTTCCAAAATTAATATTGATGTTCATTGATGCTAAATAAATTTTCCGTGGAAAGTCGGAATTCCCTAACGACAGTAGTCAATCCCAACTGTACTAAAGCAAAACACATTTGCCTAAAATGATTGCGTCATATTCATTTTTTGAAATGTCCACGTAAATCTGACATTATCTTTGAATGAGTTCAAAAGAACTGTGCAAAATGTAATCGCTATTTGCGTCTTCCTCTGAAGAAGAAACGAAATATTCGTTTCTTAAAACAAACTTCAGGAAACGTGTGTACTTTTGAAAAGCAAACACTTTGCTCTGTTCCACCTACCTATGTGTCCGGTCGGCCTTCTGCAAACGTCGAAAGAAGCTCCCAGCTTCTGGAAGCGCTGTCGAACTCAGTTCTGAGATCGAACATCCTGCTGCAGTGCACGGCTGAGACGAGGATACGATGATGGAAGCCCGACAAGTGAACTACACAAAGAAAACATTTTTACTCCGCATTCTGAGAACCGTCTAGAAGGCATTGGTTGAGTTATTTCCCTAAACAATTATAGGAAGAATTGAAATAAAAACAGTATGTAGTTAATTGTGTTTGTCAAACAGGAAGTATAGAGTTCAGATGCCAAAAGCTCAAGGTCTTGTACAAAATGAAATACTATACCACACTACAAAATTTTATACTAACATTTCTGGCCCAAGGCGTCTATACGTATTTAATTCTATTTACTTTGATAAAAGTGATAAGAGTGAAAAAAGTTCGTTGTACAGAAATGCCACAAACTAACTTTGGATTATTTTTTATTAAAACGCATTTTCTATCTCCAGGCTTAGTAGATTTACGAAAGGTAAAAAAAAATTACAGTAAAACTTTGTAAGGAAAATGAAATACTATACTACACTACAAAATTTTATACTAACATTTCTGGCCCAAGCGTCTATACGTATTTAATTCTATTTACTTTGATAAAAGTGATAAGAGTGAAAAAAGTTCGTTGTACAGAAATGCCACAAACTAACTTTGGATTATTTTTTATTAAAACGCATTTTCTATCTCCAGGCTTAGTAGATTTACGAAAGGTAAAACAAAATTACAGTAAAACTTTGTAAGAAAAAATTGTTTCTTTAATTGACACAAAATTATACTTCTTCCCACCACAATAGTGCTCGATTGGTTCTCTCAGACTCCTTTAAGTATACCTTGTTCTGTGAGAAGATCCAATGAGGAAAACTGCTCCAAGCAAACGCAGAGTCACACAAATGGATTCGCTGTTCTCACACTCAGAGAAGGAATGCAGAAAGGGATGAGACAAAGGCGGATGGAAAAGGAGAGATCGATTAGCAAGGGGTCGAAGTCCGCGCGGCCATCGGCGCTCGAACTCTGGACCCTGGAGGACACGGCGAAAGAGAGGCAGGAGGGTCCTTGACAGAGCAGCACTGAAGATGCAGGAGAACTCGCAGGCGGTAGGAATTCGCTCGGAGCGTGCGCGAACTCACGAATTCGCCTGAAGCGTCCAGGCACAAGGAGATCGTGCTTAGTTCGTGACTGGCAAAGAACAAACAAGACCGTATCTACCTGTGAAAGAACAGAAAATAAAAAATACATTATTTTTTTCCACATCTTAAATACAAAATGTATCCCAAAATATTTGCCTACTGACAGTCATGCTTTGAAAAAATACAAAGAACACAATATTCTGAAAAGATGTTGCTTATATTTGCAAAGATTCGAGAAAAAAATAAACTTAAAAATGTTAAAGAAAATACCGAAGCTATATACAAAACATTATGCAAAAATAAACTTATAGGGTTTAAAAGGTGCTAAAATAATTTCCTGTATAATTCAAGTGTATTTCCGTGTCCCCTGGTAAACAAACAATTAACCCAGGTCCGACAGCACTGACAAATATTATCAATGTGCCTATAATCTCAGGAGGAATGATTTCTTTCCGAGGAAACGGGGACCGCCGAGCAAACGAAAAGCCAAGGACCTCTAATATTTTCCTCAATTTGTTTGACACATCTCGGAATTTCAGCAAGCACCCAGTTGGCGACTTGCCCATGGGCCAATGGGACCTTAGAAGAAGCAGTGATGAGACACCACACAGTACATCACAACGCAGCCAACCGTTATGTTCCACTTGCTCTAGTGACCCAAAGGCCGTGGCTTGTGGGTCGGTATGATTCCCGAGAGCGTGTAATTTCCTAGATGGGATTGACAAGTAAATATCTATCGAACAAAAAACCTTGAACGATAATGATAGCGGTGTTTATGATTGCCATACACGATTACTGAGCATAGACGATGAAGGAAATTTACGTCCCAGTGGCCTCATCTTTCCTGGTCAATGATCACAGTGCAGGTTTTTCTTTGACAACCTAGCCGTTTAAGTGGTCCAGGGCATCAATTCATGTCACAGAAGTGTCTGTCACCGGGAGATCCTAAAGTTCGAGTCCCGACAGTGGCAAGATTTTCGACACTGGATAGATAGCTAGGTGGAATACAGCAGCTGCCTGTAGAATAATTCTGGCGGGCGGTTTCTCGTGGTTTCTGCGATCAACACTAGGCGAATGCCGGAGCATTCCCTAACAAACGGACAACGGACCGTGTAATATTTCTTTCCTTTTTTCGGGAGCTTCGTGAACAGAAAGCTTGTCCTGGCTGGATCTACGTCTGTCTGGTGGTAAGTACTTCGTTTGGGAAATTCCCGCAAGCTGACCTGTAGATTGGCGCCGGATCTCGCCCCCCTCCAGCGATAGTGACATGCACTGCACGTACGGAACTAATTATCGTAGCAGTTGATGCACCCGGAAACATTAATCAATCTTTGCCATCTACTCTGTGAATAATGGTAGAAAGAGATATGGAAGGATAACACATAATAAAAGATGAATAATGACGAACGTGATAGTTCAAAAGTGTTAGTGATGGAACGAGAAGGCAACCACGCTAGAGCACCCATGCTTTACTTGGAACTAGAATTGCAGCCCGAACATGCTCCAAGCTAGCAGTGTAGGTGTGCAACCGAAGCAAGCATTCAATTATAATAAATATTAAAGAAAATGAATTATGTAACGTTATCTTGGACTCTATCGATACAAACAGAAAGAAGCGAAGCGTTGTGCGCCAAGCGACGCGGCAAGATCAAAATCACGAGTAGTTACGAGCGCAAAGCAAGCGTCAAACGGAGTGACGCAGGTGCAGCCTAGCGCGACTAGATCTGAAATAGCCCGATTTGATTTTTTTTATTTATTTATTTTAAGTCGCATCACCAACTATGGTTATTAACGACTACAATTTATACATTACATGACATTTTCTTCGGTTATAAAAACAATGATAAAGTAAAAAGTACAGAAAAATTACACATATCAAGCCACAATCACACACAGTTAAAAATAAAATTGTAATTGAACTGGTTTGAAATACATTTAGTAGGATTATATATCATTTAGAATATTACATGATTTACAGAAATGTAGAACTTTGATTTGATTTTTCTGAACAACTACACGCAACAACAACAACAACAACAACAACAAATTTTCAGAATTTTCAAATAAATATCTCTATCGTCTTTTATTAAATTTTGTAGTTGGAGAGTGTGAAGAACGTTTAAGAGAAGGGTGTAGTCTCATGTTCCTTGAAAATCCTGATTTTTCAAAATTTTTTCGGAGTCTTTCCACAACTACAATTATGAAGATGGAGATTTTTCCTTTAATGAAATCTGTTCCTTAAAGATAGATTTTGAAATAAGTCCATGTACAATTTTTCAAAAATTTGAGTACTTTTCGCGTAATCTTGCGAGAAACACGAGTGAGAAAGTACGAGGTGTTTTACCACCACTAGTTCTAAATGAAGGCGCTGCTTACTGCCTTGCTGCCACATGCTGTTGCCGTAGAGCCGTGGCCTGTCTGTTATCTCGAGAGCGTTCTTCCTGACACCTTGCGGTTGACTGATTTTTTATCGTGTTTTTGGGAGCGTCAACTGCTGTGGTCATTAGTGCTAAATAATGTAGAGCATGTTTTTATCATTTGGGTGATCACTGAAAGTAATTGTGTCACTCTGAAAGGAATTGTGTATGGCCAAAGAAAAAGTGGACAGGACCCCGGAACAGGTTGAAGCCTTATCCTTGTTGGTAAAAGAAGACGTAGTTTATAAGTACTCGTAGATAGCGAGATCCGGCACCGATCTACATATAGTACCGCTCCGGTATTTGTCTGGTGTTGAGCGGCGAAACCAGTGGAAACTATAGATCAGAGCAGATAGATGAACTCGACCTAGCTATCTTGATTGTGACAAAAATTCTACACCCATCGGATCTCGAATTGAAGAACCGCGTAATCTTGCGTGAAACACGAGTGAGAAAGTACGAGGTGTTTTACCACCACTAGTTCTAAATGAAGGCGCTGCTTACTGCCTTGCTGCCACATGCTGTTGCCGTAGAGCCGTGGCCTGTCTGTTATCTCGAGAGCGTTCTTCCTGACACCTTGCGGTTGACTGATTTTTTATCGTGTTTTTGGGAGCGTCAACTGCTGTGGTCATTAGTGCTAAATAATGTAGAGCATGTTTTTATCATTTGGGTGATCACTGAAAGCAATTGTGTCACTCTGAAAGGAATTGTGTATGGCCAAAGAAAAAGTGGACAGGACCCCGGAACAGGTTGAAGCCTTATCCTTGTTGGTAAAAGAAGACGTAGTTTATAAGTACTCGTAGATAGCGAGATCCGGCACCGATCTACATATAGTACCGCTCCGGTATTTGTCAGGTGTTGAGCGGCGAAACCAGTGGAAACTATAGATCAGAGCAGATAGATGAACTCGACCTAGCTATCTTGATTGTGACAAAAATTCTACACCCATCGGATCTCGAATTGAAGAACCTCCCGGTCAGACGCTCCACAGTGACATTAGTTGATGCCCTGAGCCACCTCAGCAGGTGACTAACTCGTTCCGATAGATCGTGCATTTAAGTTTCGGCTAGTGCATAACGTAAATGCACAAGGATTGTGACACATTTTAAAAATTGTTATTTTGAAGATTGGTTTTATCCTGGATGGATCCGTCCATTTTGCAGCCAAAGAAAAATTGTTTTATACTTAACCGACTGTTCTGAGAATTTTTCTGAAATTTTTGCTAACAAAATGAGTATATTTTGTAAACATACATCTTTACGCAAAAATAACGACGATTTCAGATGTGCACCGACGGTAGATTTTCGTGATTTGTTTTTCATAACCATTGTTTCAAATTTCATGATTTGTGGTTATGGTTAACGGTTAACAACAGTAATCATGAAAGAATGTTCTGGAAATCTACTTTCCGTAAAATATTCCCTCATCATAAAACTGCCGTTTTCATTCGATCAGAGACTCATTTCTTGCTATGTACAACTTTCAGCCTGCTTGGGCTCACTGAGCTCCGAGTGAAACTTGTTAGGCCGGTCGGCAACAGACTCGACTTTGGGCACACTTCTGAGCTCCCGTCGCATGCGCAGGTTGCAAGCATGTTGCGTTACGCAAGCCGATCGCATGCGGTGGCTCCTGCAACTCACTTCATTAGAGTAGGTTCGTTACAACCACGCTGCCCACGCCTCTTCGGTGGGCCTGCTTAATCTCAGCTCTTCATTTCATTTCAAATGTGCACTCTGGTTCAAACATTAGTTTACAGTTAATTTATAAAATCTTAGATATATTTTCCTAGGATTTTAATCAAGATTTCAAGCTCTTTTTCTAATGGAATTTTATTTAGTCAGAACTGTATAATATACTCTACATATATTTCTTGTCAATATTCGTCGTGGTTCTAGCAACGCATTAAGAAACTACGTGGCGTCGTAGAGGACATTTAATAACATTCGCATGCAATCCTCCTGTTGACGCACGAATTGTAATTTCCTTCCATTATGTTTCGCACTAAGGAAGTATCACGTTTAGCAATTCAGTAATCTTCTCGCATGACTGGGAGGTTTCTGCCATTGCCGTTTCGGAGTAGCCGGCCTAACAGATCCTCGCGTCCTCGACAGCCGACCACATTACCCGTCGCGGGACAGCCTTCGTCCAAGAGGAAGGTTCCAAAGATGGCGTCCCTGGAGTCTGACCTGAGGCGGGGCGTTTTTTGAGGGACCATCACAGAATTGTTCATTTTCATTTCGGAAGAATTATGGGGAATATGCCTTGTAAAGTAATATACAATTGGGTTAATTACTATTTTCTGCATAGTTATTAAATAAATAAATAAATAAAAGAATTATTTGCAAGTGTCTACACGATGGATATTACAATTTTAAATTGAGTAGGCTTCCATGAGCAGTACGCTCTGAGGAAGGCCACAATATGTTGGCCGAAACGTCAGCCACCAAATCGACGACGCGTCTCATCCCGGATAGCCTGGACCACATTACAATTTTAGAATTATATTGTTGCTAAAACCGACCTATCAATTTTTCTACATACGATAATAAATGGAAAGCAACAGGGCAAAATGTATGAAATCTACGATTACCAAAACCAACAATATTTACATACAATACATTTTCAAACGGTCATGTTACAGAGTGTAACATTTTCTGATGTGAAGAGTATCAAGGATGTGAAATTTCATCAATTATTTAAATTAACTTGATATATTTGTTATGTATTTGTATTTTTATGTATGCACAGAATGTTTAAAATACCATTAGAATTCGCTCCAAACTAAACCGAAATGAAATGTAAGGTTAAAAAAATGTTGATCTGTTGATCTAAAAATGTTATCGATATTATTAAGTTCATGTTGATTTTAATATCCGAAAATTCTTTAAAAGTCAAATAGTTTAAAGTAGTTTGACTATTCAAGTTTTGTGTCCTTTACTAGAGAAGTACATTTACTACAATAATATTTGCAATACCTATTCTCAATTTTTTCGGCAATATTTTATATTATCAAAATATCATTTATTTATGATACATGTTGAATATGCAATTTACACACATGTATGAGAAAAAATTCAATAACTCATGGTAAATTCATAAACATTTTATTACCAGTTATTAGCGAGGTTATTCACTGAGGTCTTACAAACAAGACCGTGCATTTATAATAGGTAAATATTTGACCTGGACATCAACTTTCACACAGTGGAATACACACTCCACATATGTTGTTCATTTCAACAACAATAAGAATAATACTTTATATACGAGAAAAAGTTAATAAGTATAAATGCATGTGCAGTGTGTTATTCAATTGTCTGTAAAAATTGAGGGCAAGAGAAAATATTTACATATACTATATTAAACTTTATTATATTTTTTAACGGATCTCTTACTTTATAATTAGAGATCAATAGTTCCATTTAAATTTTAGACAATCCACTTTTTTATCGTTCTTATAATTGTTGTAAACGTAACGTTTCGGCTATACTTTTAATGCATATTTCATTTCGCATAATTTTTTTTGTAATTTTCAATATATATTTTATTAAATAATATCTAATATATTATATTTACAGACAAATATGCAATAAAGTTTACAATAGGCCCAGGGAGGGAAGTAACGAATTGTAGCGGCGGTGACGAATCCTTGCGGTTTCTCGACCGCGCAGCTTGAGGCCTTCCCCGAGACGCGGTCTGCGGTCCGGGCGTCCTCGCGCTGCGGAAGGCGGCCTGGCCTCCCCGGCCTTTCTCGGCGCCTTGCCCCCGCCCCCGCCCCCGCGCGCGGCCACGCGGCCTCGCTGCAGTTGAAAACGCGTCTGCGCGGACCGGATCTTCCTTGCAGGCCCACGCGTTCGCTGTTACAGAGGAGTGACTCTGAAAAGGGACCACTTGGGACAGGTCTGGTAACGAATGAATTGATTGAAACGCAGGTGACAGTCATCTTCCTCAAAAGGACGGTGGCTTTCTCGGTCTCTGGAAGTCTTTGTCAGTGGACGGTGTCTTTGTCCGTCCCTGATATTTGATGGTTTTGTAGGTCTGGGGAATTTCTTTTGCGGATGTGAGTCCAACCACGATTTTGTAATTGGGGAACCCGCAGTGTAGAGGAGTTACCCTAAGAAGGGACCACTTTCACAGATCGAAAAACAAATGAATTGATTGAAACGCAAATGACAGTCATCTTCTTCAAAAGGACGGTGGCTTTGTCAGTCCCTGGAAGGGAGAGCGAGATCGACAGGAAACGACTCGTGCGTCCGGGGCGGGATTTAAAATAAGCGGTTGCTTGAGGCACCCTATCCTTTGGAGGCTCGCGTCCCGGACAGAAATGAATAAAATACATCTTTATATAATAATAATATACATAATAATAATAATAATACATAATATATGCATCTTTATAATAATTATTAACCAAATAGTCTACTGTACAAAAACGTTTATGGTTAAAAATAAAAATCATTTTTTTAAATATTTGATGTTTTCGTAATCCTGGGGGATTTCTTTTGTGGATGTGAGTTCAAACACGATTTTGTAATTAGAGAACCCGCAGTATAGAGGAGTTACTCTAAGAAGGGACCACTTTGGTAGGTCTGGAAACAAATGAACGTTGTGCAGGGCGATGATAATGTAAGAGATAGTGATGAAGACATTTACTAATGAATGAAATGTAAATTGATGCGCTGACAAAATGAGTGCAACGACATAACCGGCAGTCACGTTGTAGGCATCTCGTTACTGCTGAATAATCACCAGAGCCGGATTCAGGTACTGCGGTACTTCAATCACAAAATCCTGTTGCCCCCTCCCGAAAAAATATCCAGATTTACTAAAAACACACGCTAATAGAGAATAACTTTCTGTGCAAATGAAAATTATCTACATTTTGCCGAATAAATCTTATTTTTTAACTTTTTTCGGGTTCTGGAGAACCGTTTTTTTCCCTTTGGTAAATCATGGCCTGAATGTCATAACCTGCCATGACGAAAACACCCAAAATCGCAATTTCTACCCATACCATTTCCTTCTCTACTAGCACAATCTCATGGCGATTGATACATTTAAGTATTGGTGTATTATCATTTCCAATATATATATATATATATATATATATATATATATATATATATATATACCCACACCAACTAAGTTGACTTATGTAAAAGGGGGCTGTCGGTGATGTGTGGTGGTAAAGCCATCGCGGAATGAGAGCCGAAAAACAGATATGACGATAGTAGTTAGAAAACTACCTGCAAACTCATTTTGTTCTTCACAAATTAATGTGACCGGGATATGAACCTTTAGTCAAGGTGTTATCCGCCACGATTTACCTCGTAATTACTATAAATAATCTCAGTTCCGCCAATAACACCATTGGCGCTTGCATCTCCGTCTCTCTCAACAGGCGCCGACGTGGTTTATGTTGTTCCTGCTGAACACACGAACTCCGGGGCAACGGTCACTTGGGCCTTTCTTGCACAGAGTTTGTGCATGTATGTTAAAGGCAAGTGAGATGCGTCAATTGAAATCTTTTTTGCGCAACCTTTTCATTTTAAGACTACGATAAATGGAAATAGTATTGGACTGTGACAGCATTATGTGTTGCTAAAGCAAAATTTCCATAATTTAACATTATCTTGTTTCGCACTTTTTCTATCAGAGGTACCCATCAATGCGATATTGTATCGTAAGTATATTCAGTCACTGTCTCAAAGTTATGAAACAATGCCATTTACCTTGAAAACGTCACTTGCACCATACACAAGTCCAATAATTACACCCTATCATTTTGTCGAAATATCGTTTTCCGATATACTCTTTCGTAACCTTAGAGTTTGCATTTGCATACATGCTCAAATCGTATTCGTACGATGCGCGATATAGTGTTTTACGCTGTGCAAAACCTCTATTCATGCTAGGGATATGCGGTCGCGAGCTTTTGACAATTCCCCGAAGAGCAGAACAAGGCCATGCGACGACTATGACAGGCGAGGCGATGGGTGAGGACGCGTATTACAGGAGAGGCACGCAGAGAGCGTGGCGCAAACTTAGGTTTTCTTCCATTCGCAATCACCTCTTCCCATCGTGTTTGCTTTCTCGCACCTCCGTTGTAACACTTGACTTCGCTCTATTTCCGCCTCGGAGAGAGCAATGACATACACCGTAGTCACACGCCGTTGGAAGTCAACAAGAACGCGCCACTCAATTCATTGACCAACACCTTCGTCAGGTCATGTCGTGATGTTTCATCAAGCTTTCACTTACTTACACACGTACGACCAAACATTAGAAATGTTCGCGCCAATACCTGCTCATGCTCTTACGTCCCATTTACCAGCAATCAAGAATCGAAGAGATGCCCGTCCTGAAACTGCATTCTAAGTTCAAATAGCAATACTAGCAGCAGTGTCGTAAGGAAACCGCAGGCATGAGATGACTTTGCCATTTATCGGAACTGGTTTTGAATTTTCGCACAAGAATAAGAAAGCCACGCCGCAATACCTACGGTTTGACTTTTGAATTAGAAAACAACGCGTAAGTGACAAACGGTACGTGAAGTTTTCCTGTCGCACCCATAAAATCAACACTACTTGACATTCGTGGAATATTGACATTAAGTAGTCGAAAATCAACTTCTCGCGCCTTACGTAAGAATCCCAAAATAATATGAGATTCACGAAAACGCAGATGTTCTGTGCACTCTTTGTTTTTACGCCTGTGAAGGTCTTGGAGAATCGAGCTGCGTTGAATGATTCAGCACATTATTAGCAAGAAAGCGTCGGAAGCCGAGCGCAATTTTGCAGAACGTAAAGAGACGATTTAATAGATTCAGGACACAATTAACAACTCGGCGTCGTGCGAATACAACAACAAAATAAAAAATAGCAAGAAAAAAAAAATTTTTCAAATGGACAGTGTTATGCATCAACCGGCCAAGTGCAATTTTTAAACAAATGAGAAAAGGACGCCATCAGTTGTAGTGGCAAATTTTGGCACCAAATCTGTAAAAATAGCCTTGCAATTAATGAACAATGTAAACGCCATCAGTCACATCAGGGATTTTATGTTTCGCAACAACCGGCTATAAACCTAGACCTTCAAATCTTCTGTTTTTAATTTCAATAATTTTTAATATTGTTTAGAGTATGTATGACAATGTTAATACATAACTATTTTCTACAAACATTCTAAATAAAATACTTTTAAAACGGAAAAAATATGTGAAGGACCCGACAAAATATACTTTTAACTGACGAAACCTACTACATCTGTAAATTACCAGCGTGAGAAAAATAGATACATTCGTAAGTCACTGATATCACACAAAACATCGTAACAAAGTGAGAGTTAGGAGGTGTAGAAAACTGAAGATGCATTAGTGCAAATTAATAGTTCAGTTTCAGCGACTGGTTAGGCACTGAAGCTAATAAAATACCCGAACAAAACTAGGTCACGATATAAAGAAGAGAAAGGCATCAGCAAACAGTGATTAGTATTAAAATATTGTTTGCAACAGCAACGGACGTATCGAGGTCGTCATGGAGGGTAATGTGAAAATGATTAAAATGAATAAAACATAAGAATGCGTAAAAGCCAACGTAGGCGGCTTTCGCATACACGCCCTCCCCTTTTCTGTGCAGATGATCACAGTGGCGGCCTGTCATTGCCTGTCATTGACGAATGATTGTAAGGGTGATCAAGAGTAGCGAGTAATGATGAGAAATTATAGACTATCTATGGTATCAGATATGGCTCAGATCTGACTCGTGGTGGTATGCACCAGCTCTCTATTGAGACAAATACGCCACAACCACATTCCACCCATACTTTCAACCACCCATACTTTCCGAGGGATTTCAGCTCATAGCCTTCGACTCCCCCTACTAAGATGTTACCTCGAGCTTTATGGACAATCGAGCCAGAAAACAATTAGAGCAAAATAAATAAATAAAAAATAATTGGAATGACAGCTACAACAATTGCAATAGCAACATATCTCTGAGAACGAAAAAATGTTCCCAAACTACGACTTGGTGCACCGCTGCAGCCAGGCGCGTCAAGACAAAAAGAGATGTCTGGGGCAATAAATCAACGGAGGCTCTGCTTTTTAACCAATTCTGTCTTTTATCTACTTGCTGTAAAGAGAATATTCCATTATTAATTTGAAGTTTTAATTATAAACCGTCATGTATATTAGTAAGCTTCGTAACTTCACTTTTCCTCCTACATTTCGTATTCACTTCATGATAAATATTCATGAAAAGATAGTAGTGAATAAAGAAAATACTATCTTACATACTTGATTTCCTCAGTACTAATGAGTTTAACGATAATGGATAGTATAATTTAGTTAAAAGTCAATGTTTTTTTTTCTTTCCTGTGTAAAACGGACCGAAAAAAGTTACAAGATATGATAATTAGCATGACGAATCGTTCTTTGTCTCGCAGGAAAATAGTAATAATAGTAAGAGTAATAGATATTTGATTTTTGAAGGTAGATGAGGGAGGGGCAAGTTGCGACGCTACTGGCTGCAGTCCCAAGCGGTCGGTGGGCCGGGCGTCGCTGAACCGAGATCAGGGAAGCTCAGGGCCAACGCGTTTCGTTTCGGCGCGCAGGCGCCAGAGGCGGGAGGAGAGCGGCGCGGCGCTTCGAGCCCATTCCGGCAGCTTCCCCTGGCCCCGCCTCTCGCCCCACCGCCAGCGACCCTCTGCAGCGCCTTGCCACGCTCCACGCCGCGTGCCCCTCACCGCCCGCTCCGCTTCGCCCCGCCCCGCCCCGCCGCGCCACAATCAGTAAGGATCCCTCACGTCACGTCAGGTTCTGTCCCGCCACGCCCCCACTGCAACGCCACGCTACTCTCCACCCCGTCCTGCTCGCTCTGCCACGCCCCGCCACGCCTCGCCAAGCCATGATCACGTCACGTCACGTCACGACAAGCTCTGTCCCGCCGCGACCCCTCCGCAACGCCACGCCACTCTCCACCCCCCTCCTGCTCGCTCTGCCACGACCCATTTCGCCCAGCGCCGCTACGCCACAGCATACCATTATACTCCACGCCAAGCCATGATGAATAAGGATCTGTCACATCTCGTCACGTCACTCCACGGCAAGCTCTGTCCACCACGCTCCCTCCGCAGCGTCACGCCACTCTCCCCCCCCCTTTCTGCTCGCTCTGCCACTTCGCCCAGCGCCGTCACGCCACAGCATGCCATGATACGCCACGCCAAGCCATGTTCAGACAGGGTTCGCCACGCCTGGTCACGCCTCGTCGCGCTCCGCCCTGCTATGGCCCGTGTAAGCCCGCCACGCCACGCTACGCAACACCACTCTACACCATGCTACGCTCCACGCTTACTAGTCTACTCCGCCTACTCCTAGCATACCAGCCTACTAGCTACTCCTAGCTTACTACTTTACCAGCCTACTCCGGCATACCACGTTGTAACATGGCTCGCCACCTCAAGCCACGTCACGCCAAGCCGCTGCCCCGTCCCGCCTCACCCAGTGTCTGCCACCGCCACTATCGGTCATCGGAGCATGAAGCCACGAAGGTCGGCCACTAGACCTTCCACGCCTCCACTTCCACCAACCGACACGGCAGGTGCCAGATGATGGGGTTCCAGTCCTCCGAAGGTGCCGAGACGCCTTCGACGAGGAAACGGCGTGAAATTGCAGACAAGCATCAAGGATGAACTTCCAGGAAATCATATGTTACTTGCATCTTCACCTTTTTGCCCCCCTGACCCTTTCTAGCAGGAAAATGTCATCATGTTTCTTTCAACTGCCGATAATTTTAATTCTTTTCCTTTCTAGTAGGAAAATGCGCTTATGTATATTTTAACATTTTACCCGTAATCATATTCTATCCTTACCGATTTATTACTAATTACTGGCCGTATTCCAGAAACAATATAATTTTTGATTCTTACAGCATTAGGGTCAAGGATGCCAGAATGTTTTTGATGAATTTCGCTCCTGCAATTGAGCGCAAGAAGTAATGGAAAAACTGACCAGATCTTTCTCTTCTTCCATCTTGCCTTTCACTGTTTCAAAACAGTCTCTTCCGTTGCGTGCTAGCCTTCAAGGGTTTCCTCGATCAGTTTTGTTTTTGGGTCTTTCTACGATCGGCCATGAGCTATTTCCTAGCTGCCACTCGAGACGTAGTGACCTCTTGGTTGCCACGCCAACGCGAACAAAGTCGTCAAGGTATCTACTTTGAATAGTCAAGAACGACTGACCGGAAATCACTTAACACCGCCATTGACCTGAATAAGTCGCTATCTACTTGCAGAAAGAAGTAAACAAGCAAATAAGCATAACATAATCTTTATGATATTTTCCTAGTCGAGTTACAGTGGAAGAGTTCCTTCAGCTCTCATGAACATGATTTCATGAATCTATTGATAACATGGTCAATTACTCTAGTGACGTACGATAGACAAACACACAATATATACCAAACGTTTCTCTCACTTTTCGAACACATTAGTAAACTTATGAGATCGCATTAATATTTTAGGCTTCTTAATATTTTAGAGTTCTTATCACAAGACAAAAAGTGAAACAATAACGTGTGATTGTTTTTCGCAAAGAATTACAATATTACAAATTATGTCATTCTTAGAGATCTTCACAGCCCAAACACTATATATTATTCACGTTATACATTTTCCCTAGTGCATTTACCACACCAGTTAAAGTAATCGAAAAATAAACATCTAATGGTCCCTAACAATTGCTAATAAGATATGAGTTTCTCTCTCTATCACTCCTGAAACAGATTAACATTCTGACTCGCTTTTAGATAATAGAACCAGATGCAAAATAACATTTACAAATACGGTTAAATAAAAACTAGTGAAAAAAACTCACAACACATTTGCAGTCTTTATCTGCAATATATGTAAAATGTCAGCACATGTCGTATCGTTCATGACCTACAATACTGGTACAACTCGAACTAGTGGAGCTACAAAAGCACATTCTTTCTCGCGTTATTTGTAATTGTTATTCAATTGTAATTATTTGTAATTGTTATTGATACTTCTTGAACCCGCAAAAATATTCGACCACAATGGGATTCGAACTCGACGTTTAGCAAACAGTTAAGCATTACTTCAATCATCTGCAACGGCAGGACAAGTTTTAAGGACACAACGCTTTAAGGATTTCTATATTTGCAATTTTTAAAATTTGGAGGTCTTAATGAAAACAGCAGGAGTTCGAGTAGAGAAATAAAAAAAATCTGCAGATTTGATCAAACGTTATCATCATTTTTTAATTTCACTCAAAATTACAGAAAAGCTTCTCACATTATCAAAAAATGTACATGACATTTAAAAAAATATAATTTAAAAGAACATATTTTATTAAGAAAAATCTCTATTTTGAATATTAAAGTTGAAGCATCCGTCGCAAAACATTAAAGTTGTACAATTTTCGAAACGTTAGAGAAATGAAAAAACGGACATGTTTTATTTTTTTAGCGTACTTTGCTCTATCCGAGAAAAAAATATTTAAAAAAAAACGTGGAGTCATTTTGAGAAAATTTTGAAAATGTCATTTATGTTAACTACTCCTACATACCAAAAAACCCGTTTCGAATTCACGGGGGTCACAACATCAGCCAGATGGAACGGAGAATATCAGTCAGCTTTAGTAAAAATTCTTTCTCGGTTTAGCCGCTAGCATTTTACTGAAACAGACGGACTGAGGGACGGACAGACAGACGTTTCGCCGATTACCAATTTTTCGGCGTCAAGGATCCACAAGTAAATGAGTAGTGGGGTTCAGACTACTCGTGTACATGTTAGAGGATGTTGTTTACTACATTCGGGAACACAAATTATCCACTTTTTCAATATCGGAGACATACATTGCGAATTTTTATGACCATAAATCAGCGTTTTTTGCTGCAGCAATTCATAATTTTCCGTGTAATGAAGTAAATAATAAGAGAAAATGAAAATTATATGTTGAGGTAAATGTATTTGAAATTTTCCCGGCCGATCGAAATGGAAGTTTGATGCACTTGATGGGTTATGGAAGACGTATTACTAAAAGACTTCACAGTTTTGTTACTAATAATTATTATGAAATTGTGTAAAATAACTCAATATGCAGATTTTTCGAGTTGTGCCAGGATTTCGACGCATGAAAGATATGTGAACGTTATACCAATAAATTTTAGAATGAATTTTGTGTCGTACCTACGCAGAGGAAAGCATGAACATGAACCCGATTATTTGCGAGCCTATTACGAGAAAAAGTCTTATAATCGTTATGTATCATTGTCCCCGTGACCCTCTATGAAAACGTAATACAAAGTTCCCCCTGACCCAGGTGCCTAGTTATTTTCTTGTAAAGACCGCTTTCACAGTGCAATACAACCACACTTCATTACGCTGCAACTGATTTACGTGTAAGCAAATTACGCATCTCACCTACAAGCATTGTTTAACGCTAACGGAACCCTTCAACAAGGGACTTTACGAGACGTCTACCAGGGTCGGTCGTCCGCGTAGCAGAACTCGCCGCCTCGAGTGTGAACGAAGTGTACATCGCGATGATTTATGCCGACAGCTTGCAAGCGTCGTCCACAGAGGCGGCACGCTGGCCTCGATCGCCTTACGCGAACGCACGCGTGTGGAGCGACAACGATTCGCGGGAGAGGCGGCGCGCCTGCCACGGTGAAGAGTGGGGGGGGGAGGATGGTGGGTGCGGACACCAGGAAATACGATGATGAAGCTGGGAATGGCGAGGAAACAGGGCTCAGGCTCACGGATGTGAAAGGAAACGGTTGTGGTGCTGAGAAAACGGATTTGATAAGTGCTGGGCAACTAGGTGCATCTGCGTAATTTCAGTTTGCCGACGGACGTACAAGTGAAACTCTTTCGAGTGCATTTCTGATGTTTTTTACATCACTAATTAAGTTTTTTCTATGCTTCTGGTTAGTGATATCGCTGACGTTCTGAATGGCTTGGTGTACTAAATATCCATTATTTTTGTTAACGCAATGACTAGAACCAAGATTACATGCAGGAGGAGTCTAATTTTCTATCCGAGTTTGGTTTTTAATAACATTACGTTTTAAAGTATGAGTTTAAAATATATCCTAGTTTTTATCTCCTATCGAGAAAAAACCTTGAGATCGTATTGATGAGGCGAGTTCAATACTTCCCGTTCTATAGAACCGTGAGGAAAAGTAAAAAGATATCGAGTAGGCAAATTTAACAAAATAGTTAAACTTGATTAATATGAAAACAAGGAATTTGGACATTTTGGGTTTCACTTGTATTCCGATGGACTATGTAGTTCCGAGTCCACTGCTAAAGCTTCGCAGATTGGAAGATGCTACTTTTAAGTTGCGCGTTGACAGAGTTTTTACTGTCTAAACAACTGTTAGGGGGAGTTCCTTTGTATCCTGTAACCAACACCAGAAAATGCCGGAGTAGTAGGAACATAAACTGCGAGCCACACACATCTTGCAATTGTTTTTTCCACATCCTACTCTCACTCCATGTGGGAACGAATGTTAGGGCAGATGCAATCCAACATTCTCATATGACTCATCCCCCATGATTCTGAAAAACTCTGACAGCACTGCGAGTAAAAGGATGCCAGACGAAGCCTGGAATTGGGCTGTAGCGGTGTCGGAAGAATGAACGCGTAACTTCAAAGTTCTAAACCAGTGCGTGCTGTCTCCGTGCAGGACTCTCAAGGTTGACGCTCTAGCACCTGCAATAAACCAGTTTTTTTTCTTTCTCTTGGTTCTTCTCGCACGGGAAGTGGAGTTTTTAAAACAATAAGGACACAGTAAATCTTGCCATAAAAGATGCAAACAATACTTGAATTCCCAAGAAAACTTTGTATACTATTCATGAGAGTTGGCCGACAAGGTCGCGAAGGAACTTTTCGGCAAGGAAATTAGTGTCTCACCTTGAGAGATGATATAATGTGTAAAATCCAGAAATACGCCGAACGAGTATAAAGCAACATAACAATTTAGAGCTAAAATAGGTACAGCTCTGAAACGTATTTACGAGTTGTGATGATTGCTCGAAACATCTCTAACAACTATGAACAAATCTTTTGGAGTTTCTAAATTTTGAAATACTACTTGAACTACGCCTCCCTCTGAAGCATTAAGTTATCATATTAGTATTTAGTAAGGCTGAATTGCATCTCATCTATTTTGGGGAAAACGAGCGAAGAATCTGATCCGCATGACTGATTCATTTGAAATACTCACAGAGAAGACGATTTTGCTGATGAATGCCATCGCGCCTTCACTCTCGTTAGGAACGAAACCCAGCTGGCTCGCTTCCTCTAACCAATTGAGAGGTGCAGTTTGCTAGCGACAAGAGACGAGCTGAGCCGAAACGAGGCGAGACGAGACGAGACGAGACTTAAGTCACGTTTAGATAAGCATTAATGTTTATGGTAATGTTGCGTATTGATGAAGTTAAAATAACAAGTCATCATGATTTTTACTGCTAATATTATGAAATTTATCATTAATACTGTTAAGCCACTAGCCTCCGAAGCTCATAGCGAAAATAAATAAAAACTTTTGAAGATCGTCGGTTAAGATAGCAAAATCGCAATACTTTTACCTAACGTCGTGTTTACTGCCGCCATTGTTATGAGTTGGAACAAAGTGCAGACGGTGAACTATGACTCGACTAACGGTCTTTTAAACGTTGTGTTTGTATACAGTTAGGATGGTTATGTAACTGAGCTCGTGTTTTATTCATATAACGCCTTAAATGGACGCACTAAATGGTAAGTTACTCACGAATACAGTCATAACTACAAAACTACATAATTTTTTGTATAATTTTATGACTCTGTTATACATCAAAACAATTGTCACACAATAATTATTCTTTAACTTCAATTACAATTATTCCTTTAATCGCAAGTATCAGCTATTAAAATTCAAGCAAACATTACAAGTAATCATTCTAGTGATTAATTGTTAAATACTATGTATAACGTTAAGAAACTAAATTCAAAAATACTGGAAATTTCAGCAGAAAGTTTAATTTAGAAGTCACTATCGTTTATTTTACAGCTAACATTCCAAAATGTAACATTAGTATTGTATCAGAGGTGAGAAATATAAAAATAGACATACCAAGTGAAACAACAAGTGCAAACTTTTCATTCTTCGTACGTGTTAGTCCCTTGTCAAACAATTGCCTATGGTGCCTAAAACGCCTATGGTTTATGAGGGACTCAAAATTGGAATCTGTTGACTCAAAGCAATGCAATTATTGTCACACTTGCTGTGCTATCTGTGAATAAAGTCTCCTTTTACTGCTAAATATGATTGCTACACATACCGAGCATAGGCATTTGGGCTAACGAGCACATAAGTGATTTGAAATCATGACAGCCTTTTTCTATATGAATATAGATCTACATGTTAAAGATGGTAACAAGGAGGGAATAATAATGAGGTATAAATGGAATGGAATGATGAGATAAGACATGCGTGTGTGATATTCCCATATCACAAGCAACCACACCACTTTACGTAGTAAAAAACACACATGGGCAGAAAATCAAGTAACAACCTTCATCTCCTCGTACTTGGACACCACTCCAAAGCCCATGTCCAATCGCAACAAGCAGAGCCCTTTAACCGTTCTGTAAATCTTCGTCTCAATCTCTTTCTACAGCATTTCTAAAACTAAAGCAATTTAGTCACGTTTTAATGGGCTCCTGTAAGGCCTGTAAAATGAATCAACTGTCCAGAAATAAAGTAGGGGGCGCCGCATGGGACCTTGTTCTTGGGCAAGCGAAAGGCCCTCGGGGCAGCAGGAGAGGGCGGCGCCTCGCTTCGCCCCCTGCCCCCCCCCCCTACATGCCGTACCCCATACCCCGTGTCGCCTGCCCCGCTTTCCAGCGCCGCCGCGGCCCAGTGCGTTCACCTTTACAGGCAGCCGATCGCCGCCTCCACGCCCATCAAAGCGACCGTGTCCACTCCGGCCATCGAACGCCAGCTGTTGCTCGCCGACATGGAGAGGTTTCGCATGCGTCAAACTGATGGGATGACCTACGTGCACTCAATAGAATCTGAAATATTTCTCTTATGAAATAACTAGTTGGTACCCGGCGCGTTGTTGCCGCAGAAGAAATAATTGAGGAAATATTCCTCTCTTTCTTTCCCCATTCTCTTTCCCCTTCCCTTCCCCCTCTCTATTTTTCTTCTTCTCTCCCTCCCCCTCTGTCTTTTTTCTCCTCTCATTTTCCCCACTCTCCCTTTCTTTTCAATGTCTCTCTTTTCTCCCTCTGTGTCTCTGTGTAAACTAGAATGCTTATTTGCAAACTAAGAAGTTCCACAATCGTATTTTAAGCTATAAATATATTATTGAACTGTCTTTCTTTTGGTAGCTAGAGAAAAATATGTAGAGTATAAGACATATTGAACTTGTGTTAGTTCACTTATTTATAACTAAAATGATTGACATTTGGCACCAAAATTTAACCCATTACGTGAGATTCGTAGCAAGCAGTCTTTTTAAAGTGGTCATCAGTGATGAACAAAACAGCGCAACTCTACTCCAGTGCTTTTCCATGACCTTGACTGGTGGAATGCTAGCTAGAAAAACTGGACCCTGTCCAGTTCCGACTTGCCGCCTGGAATATTCCGTACAGTTAAGACGTTCAGAAACTCCGATTATAAGAAGAACAGCAGGTTAGCCGATTAACACTTCCAAATTTTACTATTTCTTGATCCCTTCTGACCTCACTGCTCTGTTGATATTATTTTTTACTTGACAATTCCAGTCCAACACAGGATTTTCACCATCAGATCCGTTTTTAGAGCAATTAAACGGTGAAACAGACGTACAGATAAGAAATAACGAAAGGCATGCATCACTGGTTTTTCTACATTAATTCACAAATTTGTCTGTCGAGAGAGATAGAGATCAAACAATGACAGAAGATTCTTTGCTCAGAAGCAGCCTTAATGCATGCAGATGTGGCAGTTGCGGAATTATTTGAGAACGCACTATCTTGCAGGCACCCGTGATACTATCATCATGATGCACTCACATGTGGAACATCTACAACGGGACCTTATATGTACTCTTGTGGTGCAAGAGATTCTTGTTAGAACATGATTATGCATGACTTGAAAATAGGTTCTAGTATGTATTATTCATAACGTAACTGTCTCGGATGTGTTATAACACACAATATTCAAAGTAAAAGAAGAGGCGGCGATTTAGAAAAAATTGTCAAGAGAGAACCAAGAATAAAGAAACGAAGCATGCTTCTTGGGTATTCCACGATAATGGGGGGGGGGGCTGCTTATGGACTGTACTTCAGTGTATCAAGAAAGGTGAGAACATTGAACTCCTAGAATGCCTGAATCGATGAAATCATTTCCGAAACAACATGTATTAAGCTGCTAAACGGAGTTAGGATTGTCTTGGAGGAGCTTGAATCAGATTTACACGCTTCCTTTTGACGGTTTCGGAGTTTTAGCCAACTCGCGCATGCGCAGTGCAGTGGGCTTATGTTCTGAATGGGCAATCAGAAGATACAATGCACATAGGTGCGTTCGCTAGAACTTCGGAATCGTTCATCCAAAGGATGAGTGTGTAATGGGTCTTAAGAAGGTTTAACATTAATTTTCAGCACCCGTGAATGCCATTTTTACAATCGTAAACGCGAAGACAAAATTATCAAAAGGAATAATTTAATGTGATAATTGGATAGTATGTTCAATACAGTATCTCAAACATGATACAATAATACTTAAAAAAATATCTAAAACCGGACACACCAAATCTTAGAGTGTTACTTTCACATGCGTCGCGTAAATAGGTTGAAAGAGTGTACTCAAAATTCGTCATGTGTTTTATTACCTTCTTTGCCATTTCTTCATACGGTATATCAATTATTTTATAGCGCTGCAATAAGACGTTGAAAGACATTTATGTTCTAAATAACGTGTTTTAAGTATCATGAAACACATACCTCTCCAACCAACATTGTAATGCAATTTTTGAAAGTGCAATATCCCGATTGCAATGGTACTGGTTCTCACAAATAACACCAATTTAGCCGGCGCAACAGACTGGCTCGGAAAAAAACACCGCCAAAACGAAGGGTCGTTGGTCGGAAATCAGTGCAAACATTTTTTATGGGGAGCAACAGTAGTCCTCTCGTTACCATCAACCCACTAAACATGCAATTTTGTTGCTGCCTGTAGGCAACTAACAACCGTTAGTTGGAATTGGTACTTACACACCGCTACACCATTAGTTATCGTTAAAATTGCAGACATAGAATGACGGTCACATAAGAAGTCATAAATGCGGTCAGTCATTGCAGATTCTCTTCCACACGGTTTGCAGAGCCCCAGTCACAGCCATTTACAGACCTAACCATCACAAACAGCCCTCCAGTTCTTTTTTGCCTCATTCCACAGGTTGTCACACTCTCATGCAACCAACAACAATTTTAGCCGTACACATACCGCGCCCTGCCGTCAACAACAGACTGGCGCAGATACAGCAAGTCATTGTTACATCTATCAGTTACAATTAGCCACAGTTACAGCCAGCTATGGATACAAATAGTCATATATATATATATATATATATATATATATATATATATATATATATTATGTATATGTAGCCATAGTCACAGCCAGTCGTAGTCACCGCCAGCCTCCAATTTACTTTTACTATAGAGAGATTATAAGAAGGGACCGGTTTCAGAGCTACTGCTTGGCCACTGTTGACAACGCACTGTTGACAATCGCAGGTTAAGTTCATGCACGCACTTTGTCAGTGTGAGTGTGTTCGTTTACAATTAGTTCATTTGAAAATGGCTTCATCTCTATCTCTTGCAATGGCATCGTTTTGCATGACGTTCATTTGTTTCCCCACCTGTCAAGTTGGTCCCCTCTTAGAGTAAATTTTCTATGCCAGTAAACGCACAGTGACTGTAGGTGACAGTCCACGTGTCCGCCGTCGACCCTGCCCGAGCCTCGGCTCCTCGACGACGGCGGCGGTGTTTCCCGACCGGTCAGGTTGGTCCCCTATTTTCTACGCCAATAAACGCACAGTGACTGTCGGTGACTATCCATGTGTCCGCTGCTAACCCTGCCGCAGCCTCGCCCCCAGCGGTGACGGCGACGTCACTGTTTTCCGACCTGTCAAATTGGTCCCTTCTTAGAGTAACTTTTCTATACCAGTAAACGCACAGTGACAGTCCACATGTTCGCCGCCGACCCTGCCGGAACTTCGGCTCCATTGGCGATGGCAGCGTCGCTGTTTCCCGACCTGTGAAATTGGTCCCCTCTTAGAGTAACTTTTCTATGCCAGTAAACGCACACTGACTGTCGGTGACTGTCCACATGTCCGCCGCTGACCCTGCCGCAGCCTCGCCTCCAGCGGCGGCGGTGGCCGCGTCGCTGCTTCCCGACCTGTGAAATTGGTCCCTTCTTAGAGTAACTTTTCTATACCAGTAAATTAAACAGTGACTGACGGTGACTGTCCACGTGACCTCCGTCGACCCTGCCGGAGCCTCGGCTCCAGCAACGACATCGCTGTTTCCCGACCTGTCAAGTTGGTCCCCTCTTTTCTGTGCTAGTAGACGCACAGTGACTGTCGGTGACTATCCATGTGTCCGCTGCTAGCCTCGCCTCCAGCGGCGACGGCGGCGTCGCGGATTCCCGACCTGTGAAATTGATCCCTTCTTAGAGTAACTTGTCTATACCAGTAAACGCTCAGTGACTGTCCATGTGTCCGCCGCCGACCCTGCCGCAGCCTCGCCTCCAGCGGCGGCGGCGGCGGCGTGCGCGCGACCGCGAGCGGTGGCAGGAAGCGGGCGGGCGGGCGGGCGCGGCCTTCCGCGAGGTCCGTCGCTCCAACGGCCAAGGCCGGTGGCTGCGGCGGCGGCGCCGCGCCGCGCCACGCCGCGCCGGCGCGCGCCCTTCACCTGCCTTCCGGAATCCGCGAGCGGCGGCCGCGACACCCACGTGCCGACACACCGGACAGACGAGCGGCAGAGGCGCGGGCCGGACACGTTGCCCTCGAATTCGGGAGCGCCCCCCCCCAAAAAAAAAGAAAAAAAAAGGAAAGAGGCGTTTCAATGCCAACGAGACGACGACTATAACCGAGCTCCCCCGCAACGTGATGATCATTTGGTTGCGTCAGGTTTATCGCAAGCAGCAGCAGCAGCGGACTGGACCTGCGAGACGCAATTTCAGCGGGCGCGTCAAGAGAGCGGGCAGCTCTAGTTACGAAAACGAAAGCGGTTCTGGTAGGAGGCGACGCTGGCCCATTCGATCAGGCGGCGCCGAGAGACCATTTAGCAACATGCAGATGTGCCGGCTAGGCCAGGACTTTGCTGAATGTTAGATACTACTTGTTTTGACGGAATTTATAATTTGATGACGTATAAAACAAGGAATGCTACTAATGGAATACTTCGAAACTAACTTTTAACATCAAACGATCGACGAAAGCGCCAAACTTGCAAAACCACAGAAAGAGCAAGAAGCGAACCTTTGACAAGCAGTGTTATTAATTTCGAAGTAGGTCGTCGCAGGAAAGGAGAAAATGGCACCACGCCCAATATTAACGAAATTAGAGACAAGTAGCGGTATACAATGCAATGCTTCCTCACTATCGAATAGAACGAATATCAAACTCATAAATCATTATAAAGACAACTTGTGCCTGTCTGAATAGCGGAGATCACTAAAGCTGAAGGGTCCTAGCTACCCCGGCTTGAAGGGTCGCCGGTTCGAATCCCTCCCCGGGCATGGATGTTTGTGCGTGTTCATGTTGTCCTTATGTGTTCACTTTACAGTTACCCAATGTTAAAATCACAGTGGTCGCTATATGCAAGCCGTTAAGCAGCGACCCTAAAGAAATAAGTGAAATAAAACAACAACAAATTGTCCCTTTTATTGTCATTTCTCTCTCTTTGCAGTTAATACTCATGCCATTTCTTTAAACGTCTCGTAGTGTTTATTAAGCCGACGAAATTTACGCGAAGCAGCAAAATATACAATTTGAAGATTAAATATTATTAAAATAATTTTCTTCCATAAGTACATTTTGTATTACTATTTTTCCTTTTTTCCCCTCCACATTTCATCCTTTTTTTTCTAATACATGCACGCACAACAATATAAAACCACTCCGCAGTTACTGGACTCATTCTGCACACTCACTAAAACTTTTACTTTCAGCCTGACTCCTTCGCGGCTTCTCGTTTCGTTGCACTCCACCTGCGCTGAAAGTACTCTCTTGCGACACGCGCAGGCATGCAGAGGCTCTCTTAAGACTCCGCAGATAGCCGCGAGAGCCTCTGAGAACGACCGCGACAGCGCTCAAGTGCGATACAGAAACATGGGAATACTCTCTGCGGGAACGCAACGTCCTGCAATAACCCTTCGCAGATTAGCACCACCTGCAACCGGAATTTCAACTTTGCCTTCGCGCATTGGAAGGAATGAAGCCAGAGAGGCCCATCTCTGGTGACCGCGATCACTAAGACAGTAGTCGTAGCGATCGCATATCGAAGAATCGCGGGTTTGAGTCCCGCTTCGGGCATGGTTGTATTTGTAATTGCCCTTTCACTCCCTATCATCACCATATCACGTCATCTTCACAGTTACCCTTACGTTAAACCCTTTAGTGGTCGCTAATGACCTAGACGTTTATGCGACCTTAAATAACAAAACAAAAGCCACAGAGACAGTCCTGGTGGCTTGGGAGGTTGAACCGAGGTCCACGTACGCGAAGCCGAAGTTTCTCAGTTCGAATCCCGCCTAACGTACTCTTATTTGGCAATGCGATTCTCACATGTTCTGTCTGAATCAAACCTTAATCATTCGTCTTTGATTTATCACGATCGTGCTGTCACCTTTCATGCAGTGGCAGGCAACGGTAATATTTATCTTTATTGTACTCAGCCCCTAACGTTATTGACCGTATCTAAGATGGATTGTTGTGATGAATTGGTGTCAATGATGGTGGATGTAAATTATGAGGAGCATTAGAGGAACGGAAAACTTGCTGCGAACCCGTTCTGTCCCATACAAGTGCCTTATGGTTCGACCGGGATTTGAACCGCGTTACCCAGGTGAACGAAGTGACCCAGTGCGTAGCCCGCTGATTTAGCAGTCGGGAGGTCCGGGTGCGATCCCTGGGCCGGCCATCCTGACCGGGGATTTTCGTGGTTTCTCTTGGCCATAAGGCAAGTGCTGGGATGGTTAAAAAAGGCCACGATCACCTCTCATCTCCCACGACCACCTCATCTCTTATCATCATCATCATCCTACCACCTTCACCCCTCATCATCACCCTACCACTTCATTTAGTATTCCCTTCCAAATGTCAGGAGACCCTTGTTCTTAATAGGATCTTAGTTGGCTAATAATAATAACAACAACCCCAGACGAGAGACAAATGGTCTGATCATTACACTACGGGACACTGGAAGGCAAAAGCAAACCACCAAGGTAATCAACGTCCAGGAAAGGCCTGGACTGAGGCGTATCGCGGCTATGTTTGGAAATGAGTGCGGTTCTCGTCGCAATACTGCAGAAATAAGGAATTGAAGTGTCGCATGTGCACTTTGATCACTCGTTCATGAGGCTGTGGAAACTAACAGGACTAGCGCCCTTGTACTACCGGTAACACCGGTTTTACAACTGACCGCAGAAGTTCAACAAACCTATTAGGCAGTATGATAAAAATACTTTTCCGGAGTTCTAGAGTTTTAGTAACCTATAAGTAATGTTGGTATTATTCAAATATTTTGCTACATAATTCATTAATCCAAGGATTTGTTGCTAACGGGTATATTGTAATAACCAGTATAGTATAATTTTATGAATATGAACTGAGCCCTCTTCATAAATGATGTTCTAGCCTAAATCTAAAATCTGCCCATGGATTGCAATGAAGGTAAATCGAATGAGCTAAAAATTGTATATTTGATCGCTACACAACTTTTTTCTAATATATTTCTCTCGAGAAAAATGTCTTGATGTAGTAAATATTCTCGGAGTAGAATGTTGGATTTGTGTATTAGGCAAGTGAACTTCACAATAATAGATCACCAAAACCATTCCAATCGTCCATCATTCTATTAAATTTTATGAAACATAAATCTATCATTTTTTTAAATAAAGAAAACAAAGTATTTTCTCATAGCCAGCTCATTAACGAGAACCACCAGCACAAACCGTCTCATCTCACCACCGAATCCAAACGTGAATTCCCGACGCAACGGAATTTCCCGTGTAACATCACCACATTTTCGGGGAGGAAATTTTCGTTCCACTTTCTGGCAAAGTGGGAGAAACCCTGCGCTTCCAATCAGATGGGCGCCGGGCAGCGGCGAGGCGGCGGTGTTGGCGCACCTGATAAAAACACGGAAGCGACTGTCGCCGGCGCGGCCGCACGCTCAAATGCCAGCGGGCGCCGGGGGCGGCCGGCGCGGAGCGGCGGTTGCGGTGGCGACGGGTGGTCGGGGGGGGGAGGAGGAGGGAGGTTGCTACGAAAGAGGCCGGCGCTGCATGAAGAAGCCGTCGGTGGAAGGCGTAATTTGCGGGCCCCCGAACACAAAAAGAATTGGACAAGGAGTGAACGAATAACGGAAGAAACATTTTAATGGAGGGGTATTATTTGTTTTGTTTTAAGTACAACCGGATGGCGTGTGTACGGAGCCGGTGAAAAAAAATTGCTATTTCGGAACGAAGAGATTTAATGGAGACGGCTAAATTTACTAAAGTAAAGAGGGAGTACCAAGGTGAATGCTACTTGCACTCACTGTTAGTAAATAGTATTTAGAGGAAACGCGAAAACAAGATGAGAGAGCAAGAGAAACAATCACGTGAAAACATACAATGTTTAACCGGTTTCGTTCATCAAAAATTCCGCATAAATTAAAGAATACCGGAATCGTTTCGCAATGCTTAGCACTACCTCACGCCAGGAGAAAGAGAACTAGCAAAGAGAAGCACGGAAAAGATGCGCCGGTAAGTAAGGCAGAGACTGGGTAAGCGAAAGGGTTCGCAGGCGAACAACAACTGTTGCCGAAGGAGGAGGAGCCGAGGTGGAGATGAGGAGGCGGCGGCGGCAGCGGCGGCGGCGGCGACGGCAGTGGTCACTGGCTGCAAAGCCTTTCTTTTCCGAGAACCGCTACTGTCGCCTCTGCAGCTGCTGCTTGTCACCAGACGTCTTCCTCTGCGCCCGTCAGCTGTCCATCACACCACCCACGTGCTCTCTGGGTCGGAGTCACCCTGTGCATCGATGCAAGCGTGAGAAATATTGACACATTTTAATCACTGGAAATACTACATAATCATACGAGCGTTTAAAATTCATAAACATCTCCGTAAATTATCTTGTGCGGCAGATAACGTCAGCAGAATATTTATGATTTGTCGAAGAGATTTATTTTTCTTGTCAATTACCTATTACACCTAGTATTATTTTCTCATGTACCGGATAGCATGTCAAAAGCTTTCTGTGCGCATGTTGTCGTAAACTTTTATAACCAGACAAGTAAAGGATATGAATTACATGAAAAAGATACACGAAAAACACACGTACTTTTCAAATAACTGAACATTTTTAAAGGGAGTCAGTCCATTTTCCATTACTTTCTAGGAGTACTTAAAATATTGCCAACATTTTCCAGAAACACTTATTTTCCAGCAAAATCATTGTAAAAAGTTGAATTACAAAATCTTAATCCTCATAAATATACTTTAAGTTTATTTTTTTATATAAAAGAAGTTAACTTCTGGTTCATCCAGCGCTGCAATCTCAAAAATTTAACAAACATTAAAAAAAGATATTCCATCAAAAAAGGATTGCAAAATGCAAGGTTTTCGAAACAATGAGTGAATCATTCAAACATTGATGTCATGGCTGTCACAGCGGTTCCACGATTTGAGATGTGGTTGTGAGTAGAGCAGAATGCTAGCGCCTACACCAACCGCAAAGCATATTAACGTTGCGCCATAGCCAAAGGCAATAATAGCGGGAGTGAAAGGAAACGGGTTAAGAAACAAAGTGTGAATTAAGATAGGGGAATTGGAATTGAGAATGAAAAAGAAAACATGTAAACAGCAACAAGCATGGCACTGAACTCATAATGATAAAGATACGAAAAGAAAATATTGGGAACAATACATTGAACGTCTAAAAACATTAAAGTGAAATTCTCATTCCGTGCAGCCATGACGAAATCTCATTGCCAGGTTCTATCCACCAAGGAGCCACAAAAACTTCAAAAACATAATGAGAAGTTGTATAATTTACAATAGGCATGTTGTAAGTGAACAAGTTTTTCTCTGTGATTACAATACTGTATTCCGAAAGGCAAGATTATCTGAAATCATTAGTCTGTGGCCTTTAGATGATAGAGCAGTGTAAACATTCTAGGTACCACTACCTCTGTAATTCAAATACGAACTATTTTAGTGGTAATTTTATAAATGCTCACTTTGCACAGACGTGGCAATGCATTGAAGAAGAAAAGAAAAGTGGGGAAAACTGGTTTGATGTGGAGAATTCAATGTGACTTACTGGCAAGTTGTTGATTACGAAACGAAATTTACCATTGTATTTAGTTCCAAAATATTTAAAAAATACTCAATTGAATTCTACTTCGGGCTTGATGGTTGATTAGTAATTTAAATGTTACCTACTAAAATGGTTCAAGAATGTTTCAAATAACAAATTTCCAAACCTGTGGATTAAAATCCTTTGTATCAATGAACGTATTAAAATACTATCTACTAATGTTTGTACACAGCTGATACTTTCCTTTCTCTACATCTTTAGTTATTGAACGTTGTCCTGATGAAGGTATCAACCTACTAGACCGAAACGTACACATTTAACGCAGAAAAATGAATTTGTGTATGTAAGAATGTGTAAAATATAAATAATTTGTATCTGCATAATTTGTATCTTTTGTAAAAGTTTGCAAATTAATATGATCAAATGTTTAATGTATTGTAAGTTAATTAAATGCAGTCTTTCATATTAGTAATTTATTAGTTTTTGATTAATAGAAATATTTTCCCAAGAGAGAGTTTATTATTGAATTTAACATTATTTACGGAACTATGCGTAATACCATAAAAATAATTTAACTACATTTGTATCTCTTGTTCGAAACATCCAAAGTATAAGGGAATAAGAGGACACTTGCAACCACAGGAAAAATCTGTATTGTATTCGTTTATTATTTTTGTTAATCTCATCTTCTACAAACTATTTTAGTGCTTTTTTCGTTCCGTTTTTAAAATTTTAGAAAAAAAAATATTGATATCACTTTACATTACTTAAAACATTTGAACATGCATTTAATAATAAACATTTGCAACACAAGTAGCACAATATTAATGTGATTAAAGGTGAAAATTTACGCATTATAATTAATCATAGCTTTCAAACGAACTAAGGGAGTCTTTTGTGTCAGCATCAAGAATGCGCCGGGAATTCCTGCATCAAGGACAGACGTACGGCTGGGCGCCGGATGGGTGAATGGCCACTAATAACTTTAACAAAAAACCTTCACAGGACTCTCATACAATAAGATTAGAGATTAAAGTTTTTGCACTGCCTCACGCATTCTCAAATTTTACGTTAGTCCTTTTTGAAGCGCTATTACTCAAGAGCCTTGACTTACTCAATACGTTTTTGCTTGAAGCCCCCGCACGTTAAGGAAGATTAAAACGTGGGCCTAGTAATATCATAGCAAAAATGAGTATTTGGGATAAATTCATCAAATCCGATGTTTTCTTTTATTTTATATAGATATAATACATAATTTACATTAAAAATATAGTTATATTAATTACGAATATCTAATTCTAATTTCCTATAAAACTAATTCAATTATTCTAATCATTGGCATTAAATCTTAAGAAAATATTTGTAATTTAACAAACGAACTAATAATAGTTTATTAAAACCATTAATTTATTTAACGAAATATAAATAAGCAAAAACTACACGAGTGCGTCTTTTGGCTACACGTATCCGCGTTTTCCAGTAGAGGGAGGGAGAAAGTAAGTGAGACAAGTACAGAGGTGAGAACGAAAGGTAGAAGGGTCAAAAGGGATGAATGACGAAGTGAAAAGTGAAATGACGAAGCAGTGAGTGTGCGGAATGAGTGAACATGCAAATTCAAAGTAGCTAGTGGACAATGGCGATAATAGGATAATTGGCGCTTTTTGGGAAGATCGTTGCGAAATGTTCGTGAGAATCTTTTCTTCATGGAAGGAACTGATGTGACTCAAACTAGTATAAATAAATAGTTTGAGTATAATTTATACTAAACATAGTAATAGACGTGCAGTATGAGTCAGGTTCAACAATTGAAATAAATACAAATTTTATTTCTAATAAAAAATAATAGAAAATGAAATATAATATTTTGAAGAGAGCCACACGAATTAGTGTGTTGAGAATGGCAGAATTCATTATTGCAGGAATTTTCATAACGAAAAACGAAAGCGGATTTGTGATTTGCCATTACTTCCAAAGCAAAAATAATATGAATGAGAGACTTATTCTCAGTGATTACTCGATGAGACCTCAAGATGTCTTATTCCTCAGATCATTCAGATGATTGTACAACCGAGTTAGTTTCATGGGTGATATTCTTCAAATATTTTACATTTGCATCAATCATACAAAATTGAATGATCATTTTTCTTTGAAAATATCCAATGAGAATTTGTTCATGTTTTTGTTACTATTCCCCTTGAGCATATTAACATTATTTAGTAGGTGAAGTTTCCGACCGCACAATTCTCCCATTCCCTACCAACATCATTGGATGGCAAATAACAAAAAAAAATATTTTTCTTAGTCGGGTGGATCCGATCGCGGACTTGGAAAAAAGAACATGATGAACCTGTTTAACAGGATACCAGGGACTTACCCGTGTCTGCTTTCGCATAACAGTCACGCCTAACATCCCACCGAAGGCCAGCGTCTTCATTTTTTAATCGTGAAGTACGCTCTGCAAGTCTCTACCCGTCAACATTCATCGAATAATACAATAAGTTTTCTCCCCTGGTGATTTCCCGTTGAAGTGGAGATTATAATGAATATATGGTTCATTGCTAAGGAGCCTAGAATTACGTTGGCACCCTTGTGGAACTACTAGCCGTTTTCTTGTCGAGATAAACAAGTTCTGAAATAAATAACAGCAGGCGATCGAAACTACTAATCAATTCCCTCTCCTTCCGATGACGCGCCACACGAAGGCAGACTTTCCACCGGGGCTGTGGGTTGTATCCCTGCGCAAGACATGGTCTGATTAATGTGTCCGAGAGCTTAGATCCGTTAGCATTGGCGCAATGTTCGGGCCCGGAAGTCCCGCAATGCGGGCGGATCCAGGTAAAAAAAGGTATATTTTGGGGCTGAAGGTTTTGCAATTGCAAGAATTACGAGTACAAGCTTCTGCGATTGTTAATGTACTAATCTAAGACTGATGAGTATTAATTTTTTAAAGAATATTTTATAATTCAAGGTACTAAAACAACTTGCGTTTCTTGTACACGTTTATAAAGGGGGCCCGCTACTGCCCGTTAGTGTAGTGAATGTTTTTCGCGGGAGGTGGCGATATTTTCCCCCGCTGGATGGTGAGATATGGCGCCGATCAACACCTCTGTCTGCGGGGTATTTCTCCTGAAGGTATCTCTCCCAAACTGGGCACCGCCTCAGCCGCGACATTCTGCCAGCTACCGACTGGTCTCTCGACATGTGTGGTAGTGTTATGCATATAAGTGGAAGTGTGTGTGTGTATGTGTGTATGTGAATAATGAGAGAGGATATGGCAAGGAAGAAGAGGCCGGAAAGATGCGCGCAGTCCGTGCCCCTTTTGTCAGTGTACAGATCAAGCATTCGCCTGGAGTTGATTGGAGAAACCACAGAAAACTGTCGACAAGAGCAACCGGCCACTTTAATTCTCCTCGAGACAGCCGTTGAATTTGCTATATAGCTAGTGTCGAAAATCCGCCGAGGTCGGGACTCGACCCTTAGAACCTTCCGATCAGAGTCGCTGCAGAGGGACAGTGGCGAAGCACAGTGGCACCTTTGCGCTAAACCAGAGGTGTCAAGGTCTTCTACTGGTGGCAGTGGCACGCGTCATGGCTCCGTAGCTTGCGACGAGATTCTCAGCGTCGGGAAAGCAAACTATTAGTAACCCCGCCGTTTTACAATAGAGATGGCGTTGTCTCTGGTGGCGGAGTAATGAACTGCGTGGAGGGGAGATTTCGTCCTGGCACTCGTGCCACGGACTCCCACTCGTGACATCGACTCTGACAACACTGAGCTAAACTCAACGGTCGCAGTGGTAAGAGGTGGTCGTTGTGGATTTTGGGAGGGTAAACATTCGTAGTACTCTTGGACAAAAATCCGGCCCCTTCTACACTTTCTTTTCCGGGGAAGCTATCTAAGTGTAGAGAAGGACAGGTGAGTGACGTGCGGGCTGAAAAGTCAGAGTCCTCTAGTCGTAACCTGATCCCTTTCTCAATCTAGGAATATGCGTGAGGGACTCACAATGAACGCTTGTCCAGAATGGTATGTGCAATGACTGATCATTAATCATATCAGTGCGATGGCTCGGGAACCTGATAGACACCATGGTTGCTGGAACTCACGCACGTAGTCTCAGAGGGAGGGTACTTCTGTAGGCACCAAAAAGTGCAAAGACATCCTCGTAAAAAAACATAGAAAATTTCATGAAAGGAAGAAGCGAAGTAGTAGAGAACATCACCCAGTATGCACATAACAATTACATTTCAACATAACATTGTATTTAAAGGGAAATGAGAAATCGTAATATGGACTGACGAATAGCTGAGTTGGACAAAATATGTTTCCTCTTGTCCCTATTTCTTGTGTTTATTATATGCTATTTATTTCCATGGAACACCTGGGCACTTGGAGACAACCATTTCATCCAGGGAGCGAGGGGTGTATGTCGTTACCGAAAGGTGCAAGAACGTGAACCAAACGTGCACAAACCATGAAAACTACTAATCAGACCAGAACGACTAATAGGAGATCGTTCGAGACTCTACTTAGCGCGAGTCGGAACTTCGAACTAAGGAACACCAGGCGAATGTCCGTGCAGTACCCTAAGAAATGGGTCACCTCTCCTTTGTCTTCTGTGCCCCTTACTTACACAGACTTACTCTCATACCATTACACTATCACACTTGCCGGGATACCAACCGAGAGCTCAGAGCTTGTCCGAACTACAAAGGTCGGTACCCTGCTGGTGGGAGACACCTGATTGGGAAAACACTGCAAACCGTCTTATAGTTCGGAGCTGGAGCTCGCCATCCAGCGGAAGAAGATTGCAACCACTTCCGGCGATAAAGGCCTGCACTACACACACGGGAATAACGACCCGAGAAGTTGACGGGCACGAAAATACTAATCAACCAAACGATTACCGGAACAAAGAATCTCCGTATTTGCTCAGCTTCTGATGCGGTCTATCGATTCCCTCTCTATCGTATCCGGAAGCAATCAAATACTCTTCTTGAGCCCGACTTACAATGTATTTTGCGTTACCTTCTCACCGCAAATCTGTCCTTGAAACTGGAGCGAGTGAGACGGCAGTTGCAGACTTGGAGTCGCAGATTCGTCAACAATGATGACGGAGCTTCGCGGCTGGCGAAGGTCACGGAGAAGATTCTGGTTTTCCCCACTGTTTTTTGCGTGCCGCACCTGACGTCAGAGATTCCGGACGTGTGTTTGTGGTTTAGCAACCCCTCTGATTGCTTCAATTTGCTGTGTCTTTCTTTCTTTCTTTCTTCGTCAGATCCAGGAATGACGACAACAGCAAAAACTCTTCGAGGAGCTTTCTAAGGAACTAGAACCAAATAATTAAAATAATAGTATGATAAGTATTTGGCGTATGTATTAAAGTTACTTGGATAAAAATGTAATATGAAATGAAGCATGTTATCGAATTCTGATGTTTATATTAATGTTACATCAATGATATGAATGATTATATTGTAATTAATTATATAATCATTGTCAAAATTATTTATTAAAAAGATCATATAATTTATTACAATTTATTACTGTTTTAAAAAGGGACTAATTTCTCGTATGAACAAATAACAGATCGTATCGAAGAATAAAACCAAGATATTATCCAATAGGGAGCTTCAATACCAAAAATGTAAGTCTTAGTAACGCTCCCGATTGGATAACCGCGACGAGCTGATGATCTTTCAGAAGTCACTCTATTTCAATCGCAGTACAAGAACTGTGCATCTTAGCTGCGGGGCCTGCCCATATCTCCCGCGGCCGGCGCGGCGCCTTGCGGCAGGTGTCGGGACGCGCGTAATGAGGGCCGTAGTGGGAAGGTCCTGCCCGCCGGGGGCCCACGCCGTTGTTTTTTTCGAGTGCCGCGAGAGCGTTCACCCGGCCGCCCCGCGCCGCGCCTGCGCAGGCGCGGAAGGTCGCTCAGGCGCCGCGCAGCCGCAGCCCGCACGGCGTGACGCACCCGCCCAGGACCGCCTCCGCCCTCTCCAGCTTTGCGTTTCGGGCTTCTTGGGACCCTTTTATTACAACCCGTCTTTCTCTTTAAGCCTTTGTTGTTGTTGCAACTCGTCTTATTTTAATTCTTTCTTATACTCCTTACTTTAATACTGTTACTTTACCTTCTTCTTCTTCTTCTTCGAGTTGTACTTCGAATGATTTATACTGCGATTTCTCTAACTTCGGCCTCTAACAAGGCCACTCAAATCCCATCTTCTCGACGGAATATGTCACGGCATTTCGCGTCTTTCTCGGTGTTGCCGGTAGAAGTCGCATGATCGCAAGCACTGCTTGATACGGTCGCGATCATGCGAAATCTAGCGGAACGACTGAGAAAGATGCGAAATACCGTCACATATTCCATCGCGAAGGTGGGATTTGACTGGCCTTGAGGGGTAAAGTTAGAAAAATCGCAAGTACATGACTATATTTTCCCTCTTGTTCTTCTTTTAACAGTTTTTACATACATTTACATGATCTAGAAGATGTTTTAACTTAATTAAACATCAGTTCTGACATCGAGATTCTTCGTTTCTCGTTTCTAGGCAAATTTCTTTTGCACTTAGTTTTTATTCCTGAATAATTTAATAAGCTGAAAAGTGAACCTCAATGACACTCATTCGTTTAGTGATTAGATCTCACGTAGTTTCCACCATTCCTCGATGATAAGGAAAACTATGATGATGATGACGACGACGATGATATTGATGATGTGTGGCAAGTGATACGTGGGAAGCGGCTTACGTACTTATACCCTCCCTTTCCCTGGGTAGATTGCCCCAGGTAAAGGCCCCATTGTCTTGATCTGCACAGACTGAGCTAGGAGTGATCACATGGAATAACATGGAACATTGAAGATGGAATAACATGGAATAACATGGAACATTGAAGATGGAATAACATGGAATACCGAATATTGAAAATGATGTTAATGTTACGTAAGACCAAATAGTTCAGGCTTCGTAGGTGGTATTTTAGAACGTTCCTTTGTTACCACGTGGCGAAAATGCCCACATCTAATGCGGAAGTCGAATCCGCAGCTTCCGGTTCCGAGGTCTTCGAAGTCGCCGGTGCGGTATGTCATCATTCGATTGTCGTACATTCGACTGCTCGATTCGTCTTAAGATAAACTTTGACCAAGGACGGCATATGTGGCCTCACCATTTCACACGACAACGTCCCTTTGCATAAACCGGCGAAAGCACACGGAGCAGCCTTGATACAGAAAAGCGGTTCTCAACGTTTCCGGTCTCACGGGCCATCTTTACTCTGCTGAGTTAATTTCGAGCATCCGCGTAGATTCAAGAAGATTTTTTCATTAACATATTTTTGTGCTTTAAATTGAAAGTTGTGCCTGATTTAGATATGCAATTACTTGACACTATAAATCTCTTCATCATTCAATACGTTATAAATCAAACACTGAACAATTATTCACATATCATTTATATATAATTATAATATTTATGTATATATAATATATTTGTATATAATATATAATACTTTTATATTTATAATATATAATCAAATATGTATATAGAAGGATTTTTTCGAGTTACATATTTTGTGGGGGATCCTTGCAGATGTGACTACATCATCGGGTGGAAACCACTGATCTACCTGGATGTTTGCCCCTAATAGAAGTCGGCGACCTTGATAATACAAAACCTCAACTCCCAATCTGGTTGTTTACTCTTCCAAGTCAGAATATTAATTAGCACAGCCAAAATCTATCTTTTCCCACATTTCGAGTTTTCGACCGGCTCAACCTGAATTGCGGCTATCTCAGGCCGGGAGATCTTGGTTTTGGAGTCCCAAAGAGTTTTCGTACAGTTACTAGATAAATAGGTCAAATTCAGCTGCCTTCTGAAGGAGAATTCCAGAGACCGGCTGCTCTGATCGATAGTTTTCCTTGGTGTCTCCCATCTACACCACACGAATGCCGAAGCAGTACCCTAACAAATAGGTCACGGAACTAGCGCGCTCTTTCCTTTCTCTCTTACACACACTTACACTAACATGCACTACTCTACCACAAACACACCAGGAGATGCTCTCAGGGAGCTCAGAGCTTGTCCTGGCTGGGGAGGTGCCCCGCTGGGAGAGATGCCTAGAGGCAAGTCCGTCGTGTAGGTCGGCACAGGATCTCACTACTCAGTGGAGGCACCGCCACCGCCACAGATAAAAACATTCATTACAATGACGGACAAACGACTATAGCGGTTGACCTACCCGAAATCATCAATCAGCCACGTGTTTTCGGGCCTTAAAAGCGAGACAAATGCCGGGATTTGGATCTACAACACGAAGGTGGGTGTCTTTGGGAATAGTCCTTGGGGAGGCCATTGCCTTTGATGTTCTTTGGTTTCGCGCTGAACAGGCAAATGCCGGAGTCTCGTGCGAAATCCCCTAGCCCGCCGCGCCGCAGGTGAAGTCTTCGGAGATTTAGAGCCGGACCTGTTGGCCACGTGGGCGACCTGACCGCTAGCACCCAGACGCCGCCAAAGGAACACGTGTAGAAGTCCGGCCAGCCACTCGCAGATGCCTGCTCGGTATTTTAGGAGGCTTGTTTGTGTGAATAAGCTATTCCAATATGTAACCGAATGGTTCGGCGAGTCTTGATACAAATCTTCTCTATTATCATGACCTTTTCGATCCAGAAGGAACGAGATGATATAATTTATTGTATTAGCCTTCTTCAAATTCAGCATCAATAAACCAGAAAAGATAATTCATACGGTATTTTCTCTAAAATTCAATAAAATTTATAGGAACAATAGTATTTATTTATTCTATTATATTATTTTACACGTTTTAAATATTTCCACTAAACTGGTAAGTGAATTTGATTTGGCGGTGCGATTTCAGAGCAAAAATGATTGGCTAAAATGATTTAACACCGGAGCCTCATGTTTTATCTGGATATTTACATCATCGTACGAATGACGAGCGAGGCCAACGTGTATAGCTTCGCTCTATGAATCTGTAAATACACCCTCCCCTTGTTAAACGCCACACCGGGTGACCTGGCAATGACCTCTAAATACGCACGTCCCTTCCTTGTTCGCTATTCCCCAGCAACAAAGCACGCAAAAAGGGAGCTGAGATATTATTTTCTTCTACCGCGGTGAGCTCTTCCGCAGAGGACAGGTAAATTCGTTTCACCTCGCTTCGCACCACGAATTCGCGCGTGCGTAATATACGGCACAAAGGAAGTTGTTATCTATTCTTGAATTTAAAATAATCTTTTCAAACACTGTTTTTTCCTATTTGTTATGTCAGTTTAATAACGTTACATAAAGTTTACTTTATTTAAGACCTTGAGCATTAGTACAATGTCAAGTAGATAGTCTAATGTTGCACGATTTCTCATAGAAATTATCGGGAATGGGCGATATACCAAACATTTTCGTCCTTTTAGAGACACTAGTCATTGCTCAATAACTTATATCTTTTTAAAAGTTCCAACATAATTTGAAAATCTTAAATCGAGTAATATATTGTATTGAAATTGAAATTTCTGATTTGCACGGCACGACTAGATCTTGCTCCTCACGTATTCAATGGGTTTACGCTCGAAGTTTTCAATCTAAAAGAGTTATACGTCATAACAATGATTTGTTGTATTATTATTCCTCCATATCACGACTACAGATGTTATGAGTCGGTTGAATATAAAATCTACTTCAGGTTGCAACCAGCTACCTAAGAGCAAATATAGGGACTGTTGGCTCTACAATACTTTGCTCAAAATGTGAGCTGTGCGAAATAAAGCAATTTCTTGCTAAAGGATGAGACACTGATGTTGTCTGGTATCAATGTTTTTATTAGAGCTAAAAGATCTTTTTCGATAGCTTAGCTATCATCATCAGAGCTATCTGAAAAAAATTACAAAATGTTGAAACGAAAGTTGCATTACAAAAGGTTTAACGAAAGAAGTTAACGTTAAAAGGTTTAACAAAATTAAGTTTTCGTAAAATTTTGTTAAACCTTGTAATTTTGTTAAACCTTGTAATTTTGTTAAACCTTTTAACTTTAACTTCTTTCGTTAAACCTTTTGTAATGCAACTTTCGTTTCAACATTTTGTAATTTTTTTCAGATAGCTCTGATGATGATAGCTAAGCTATCGAAAAAGATCTTTTAGCTCTAATAAAAACATTGATACCAGACAACATCAGTGTCTCATCCTTTATTGAAAAAGGTATCTACATTATCAACAGTTATACTAATAATTTCTTGCTATTATTATTATTATTATTATTATTGTATTATTATTATTATTGTAATTACTGTTAATTAACTGCCACCGGGTCATACCCAAATGTAGTTCCAACAAATGTATGTATACAGTACCTACATCCTTCTACTCCTCCATACTGAGACATTCCGATTTTCAGGTACAAAATTGCCTGTATCTCTTTGCCCCTTGTATTAATCTTAATCATCTTTAATCCTGGATTCACAACCACCTGGTGTAAACTTGCATCCCCCTTTACATTAGATGTTATTTGTACAAAAACGTACTAGACAATAGTGACACTACCAGACGACTTCTACGACAACATCCTCCAGACCTAGCATATCGACTGTAAATCGTTCATGTCAGAAATTTTGTTCCATGTATTCATCATTGTAAATATCCATTATTGTATATTTTTCAAATATGTTTAATACTGCTTGTTAATTATTAATAATATAACATTAGTGGAGTACGGTCAATGGACTTTACTCCTCTCAAGTACTAACTTAAAGAAAATTTATGCAATTTTGCCAAATGTTTGTATACAAACAAATTGCAAAATAAAATATATATTTAAAAAAACTTGCACAAAGTTGTGCAAAGGCCTGGCGATGAAAAATGCGCAGTGCCACTGACAATTACTCATGATACGTTATCGAGGACTGTTGCGGTGTTTGCATGTTGCACATTATCGTATACTGGCGGCGCTTATATAAGTCTTGGAGTCATTTTGACTTCGCGTACGTAGAGACGTTTGTGCATCGTTGTCAGCGTTGTGTATTCGGTAACTGCGATTGTGGGTGTGGTCATAACTGATAATGATATTGCAAAATTGTTCAAGACAATAACTTTTGTAATCATGATGAACATGCCCTTAAAAATAAATTTTGTCAGTCTCCGACGAAAGTGTTGAGGATTCGAATAATGTGGACTCATGTGAAACACTAAAAAAATTCTTAAAGTAGTATAAGAATAACTGACAAAAGTGTTCAAAGTTTCTAAATTGCAACTTTATTGCATTAAAATAAAAAGTTTAAATTTTGTATTATGTTTAATTTGTGAATGTTTCTCATATGGAAGTCAAAATGGTTTCGGGTTGTGGATGAACGCATTGTAGCACACGTGAATCTAGTGTTAAAATAGCACAACTGTACAGAAAAGATGATGATATAATATGTTTCGCAATTATAGAAATTTTATAAGTTGCGCAAAAGTGTGTACTCGTATTGTTATAAAGTGAGAAACTTTTCATGAACTTCAAACTGTCACTCTTGTATTCAAAACGCATATTCTGTTTCCTTTCACTGTCATTCGTTCCGGTTTTCGTTTTCAGACAAAATCCGTAAACAGGAAGGAAGGTGTTCAAGGATTATGACAGCTGTTCGTGTATCATGCTCATTCGAGGCCCTGAAGTGAACTGGCATTCTGATACTCCGAGACAAGACATTAACTGTGCTAACGAGGTGGCAACAACCGCAAATGTTACGAAAAGAATGAAAACACAAAAAAGGGCGATGCAAAATGACAAGTCAATAACAGGAGATACATACGTAGTGCCACATTTTTCGATAACTGCCACTACGGATTTATGCCAATAGAACCCTGAAAAGTGCACGATCACCGTCACCCGACCCCATTTACACCGACAGCAATGCTAGTAGTTCCTTCCGTCAACAGCACCGCCATTTTGAGAGCCGTCTGTGGAGATTCGCTGATCCCCAGACAGCCTTGCGCAGTAGAATCCCGTTGACCTTCCCATCTCCGCGCACAAGCGGCCTTCAACCAAGGATTAATTGTAGGCTGCCTCCAAAAATATTCGACCACTAATGAGTTGTGTTTAAGATTCGTTTCTGTTGTAGCTTTTTGTTTTTCTTTTAGTCATTAAATTTCCACATGTAAGTGTATTTTTGAATATTCAGTACTTTTGATGTTGAGATTAGGAATTTGTGGTTCTGCATTAACGAAATGAGATGGATGGGATATGTTAAGAAGTAATGGTAAATAACGTGAAGAAAGTGATTTCAATTTTACCTCCAATATTCGTTCTTAAATTTCAAGTACAAAAGTCAAAATACAGCATTTTTTGTTGTGTTTCTTGTGAACTTGAGAATCAAATATAAGCAGGACGAGAAATTGTTTTTCTACAAACAACCAAACGTTCTGAAGTATCCAAAAGTAGTAGCTGATTAGTCCAAAAAAAAAACACTGGTCGTAAACTCGCTTATTTACAAACAGATAGCGTGTTTGCCCCCACTTTACTTCCATTCCCATTTCCATTTCCGAATATTCGAAGGACGCGTGAAATGCTTATTCTGCGCGGAGACCTTGGACTGCCGACAAACAAATTCCGAAGCACAATCATGCAGATGACCAGTAAATCACAGAATATATTCTAATGCTACATATCATCCGACCAGGAACAAGTAGATTGCTACAGAATTAATTACAATTAGCGTCGACGCGAAAATGCGACTACTTCAGCTTTAGTCCAACATTGAAACCGAAGTTCGGATATTAAATAACTCTCTATTAAATTCTCTATTAAACTTTGAGTACAACATAAAAACATAAAACCTGGGAACTTTCCAAGTATCAGTCAAATATAGATTTGAAAATTTAAATTACTTAGAATATTGTACCTCACTGTAAAAGCCAATAATATGGCAAAATAAAGAATGCGAAGAGGTGTCTTTTATTTGACTGTCTTAAGTTGTGAAAAGTGTAAATTGTTCAGTCTGGAATGACGAACACTGGTTATTGAACATTTGATGAATCATGAAAAAATATATTTAAAATATGTGAAAACATTATTTAGGGAAATACTTACTAAAGAAAGAGCTCTACTTCGCAAAAGTGTGCAGTGGTATTTAATTAATTATAAAAGGAAACAATGAGCGCAATTGTTTTAATTTCACATACTTGTGGTCACTAACTTCTAATTCAAAAGGGTAATTAAAATCCATAAAGAACTTGATTGATTTTTGATTCCCATTCGTAATTATTCGTGTTTGTTCGTAATGTTTCATAACAAGGCAGAGTAAAATTGTACGAATACATTCAATACATTGTACGAATACATACATTCGTGATACATTCAAACATAACGGTCATAATTTATCGGATACAATATCGGACGTGCCAACTGTAAGAAAACTGCCAAGCTAGTACTATTTGTTGCTGTTTTAATGTGCACCATTTAGAGACAGCGGAAATGTTATTCTACAAAATTATGCCCTGAAGTGATGTACTTACTGAAACTGAATTTAAGCATTTTTGACTATATACACTTTTAATCTTTTAAAAACATTCTGAATGGTAATTCTTGCGAATTTTAATAAATATTCCTACATGTTTTATATGTTACGAACCATAAGGACGAACGTTTTTTTGACATCTTATATTTCTGAATTGTTTATCTTCCTTCTCGTAAGCAGTCGCATATCAATTTAAAACAATTACACTTCAGATATAGATTAATTTTCTAGGAATCTATATGCTTCGGTCTCAGGATAAGGATAGTAAACGGCCAGAAATCTAATCTTGGCTATACTTTTAGTCCTTCAAGATTCTGTTGATGTCCTAATGGCTACAGGGAGGTATGTGACTCAAAGAACCCTTAAATGCGTGAACCAAAATAAAGTCCAACGTTTGTTAATGAACATCATGTGATTTTACCGTACTTTAAAAAAATCCGTACCGAACTCTAAAACAAAAACTCAATCGCGGTAGCGAACTATTATGACGTTCACTCCATTATCAAAAGTCAATGAACGCCTGACTCAATTTTGAATAGGTTGATTACAGCTCGTAATTATCATTAGGGTGTTTTACAGCTCACGCGGAAGAGTAACATTCAAATTGAAGTGTTTCTAGGAGCACGCACGTAGCATTAATACAACGGTTGAATTACTTAATGCGATGGGATATCTTAGCGTGAGAAGTTGCGAAGATAGACAATGAACACGAACGTGTGTTCAAATTCCAATCCGAAAACTGGGTCCGAAGGGCTACTCCTGCACCTTCTGCCAACGACCCTACTTCTAGCAGTATAATTTAGCAACGTAATTCTTTTTATTTAAGTTGCAAACGCATGCTGTTGTTGAAAACAATGCAGCTGCGCGCATGGGCTGGTAAAAAAAATTCGCCATTTTTTTCGCCCAGCATTACATAACTTTCCCTTTACTACGTATATCACTCCGTGTATACGTACGTATACGCGAAAGTAATGAGCTCGCTCGACGTACAGCAAAATTCATTCGGGGGAAAAGAGGCTAAATTCTAGAAAAACTACAACTTTTTTCGAATCCACGCAGCGGTAGAACTCCCGTCGATAGACTCCAGACGGAGAAGATGTGAAGTGGCGGGTCATTAGGGATACATCGATAGTACGATGACGGGTATGATGGTATGAAAAGAGAAAAACTAAAATATCGGTTACTTTTATTGTTATCCTTATGATCATGATTTTTTAAACGTACTAACTGTTCACATAATGATATTTTCTCAATAGAAACAGGTGGTAGAGCGCAATTAACGGTATATCAATATTCTACCAGTCTGACATCGATTTACACTGACATTTCCGTGAAGGTTTTTGTATCTTGCAGGTTTGCAGCCTGAGAAAATATGCAGCAGAAAGTTGGCGTAGCACCAACCATATACCAAATGCATTCACAAACACGAGGTTTTTAATAAAGTACTCGTTCACCTTTAGGCATAATTAAATATGAATATTTTGTTCTAAAATACTCATTCAAAATACCCCTTATTATTATTATTATTATTATTATTATTATTATTATTATTATTATTATTATTATTATTATTATTGAAAATATTGAATAACATGAACCGATATAAACCGATTTACCGACCACTCCATAACTTTTGATTCATTAACTTACCAGAGGGGCGTAAAGACGAGAAATATCCATCCGTAGGATGGCGAGGCGCACACGGAAATAAAATCTCCCGACGCCAGTCGCTACTCGTCCGTCGAGAGTGAAAAGTCGGCTGCGTCTCCGTTGCCTTGACCTTGTTCGGCACGGCGCCGCGCCGCGCCGCACAGGGACGCTCAGCGCCGCTCAGCACCGCCCATTCCGCCGCCGCCGCCTCCCCCGCCACTGACTGCGCTGTAGCCTCTCCGCCATCACCACCATCACAACAACCACAAAAAGCAACACAGCGTTTACAACTTTTACCTCCACCGCCACCACTATCATCTACACAACCGTCACCAACACAACCACCACACCTCCACGATTATCACATTTGCACAACCACAACAATCACCAAGACAACCACCGGGAGAGGTGTCTCAGAAGATCAACTGATGTCACTGCAGTGCTTCTGACCTGGGGGTTCTAGGTTCGAGTTCCTACAATTGCAGGATTTTCAGCACTAGCTTGTCAAATGGTATGAATTCAGTCTCTGTCTGGAGGGGAATTATAGTGACCGGCTGCTGTGATCGGTAGTTTTCCGTGTTTATTTTCGAGGAATGCCAGGCGAATGCCGGAGCAGTATTCAAACAAATGGGCCACGGACCGCGCGCGATTTTTCCTTCCCATTCCTTGTCCTACCACACATACCGGGAGACTAGTCGGGAGCTAAGAGATAAGCTCCCGACTAGGGTGGTGTCCCGCTGGTGGGAGCTGCCTGGTTGAAGGGAAACCCCGTTAGCCGACGGTAGTTCGGCGCCGGATCTCACCATTCACCGGGGGATGATCACAGCCACCTTTCGCGATAAAACATGCACTGAGCTTGCGGGACTAACGACCTTGGCAGTTCACGCGCCCGGTATCACTGATCAACCAACCGATCAACCAACCAACCAATCAACCAACCAACCAACCAATCAACCAACCAACCAACCAACCAACCAACCAACCAACAATCAATCAATCAATCAATCAATCAATCAATCAATCAATCAACCAACCAAGAGACACAATCACCATTACCATCACAATCACCAACACAACCATCAACACCATCACCGCCCGCCGCCGCTGCCCCCCACCATCTCGCCCGCCCCTGCCGTCGCCGCCTGCTCCTCGCGCTCTTGCTTTCTCATCGGAGCGTTATGGAGAAAGCGCGCGCGGATTGTTGCGTCACGTGAGGTCAGCGCCGCGCGGGGTGGGGGGGCGCTCCGTGGACGCAACGCCGCTCCCCGCAATCTGTTGCTTCCTCTCGCGCTCTGCTGTTGTCGCACCAATGCAAGCATGACACAAGGAGCAGCGTGTAACACTTTGCACGGCTCTTCCAGCGGTGCAGTCAATAAGCGTGCACTCAGGACGTGCGTCGCGCGCGATGGCAGAGGAATTTTTTGAAAGTGGGCGGAGAGGATTTCCTATTCTTCTAGGCCTAACTTTTTTGGGACTCCTCTGATGACGTACGAACAACGTAACTCATCTCAAAAATCGATAATTTTTGTGAAGTGAAGCAATATAATTAGAAAATAGAATATATTTACAAATAAAAGATGAAATCACTAGTGTCTAAAGCGTATTCGGAATTTTCGCCATAATGGATCTTCCCAGTCACACTGTATGATGTCGTGGCCCCTCGGAACGGATATTTGAATTTTTGGGGTACTTTACACAAGGCCCCAGAACATTTTCAACATTTTTTCAATATAATTGTTCAATGTACATTTTAACTTACTATGCTAAAATAAAACAAAGTACGCTTACAAAACAGCCCGCATTTGATAAGAAACGAAACCTCTCAAATTAAAAAAAATTCATGTCTTAACACCATTTTATATGTGTAATCACTGAAGAAAATATATGTTTTCTTAATGAAATTCTGTTCTTAAAAACTAGACCTTTAATATCATGGTAATCATCAGTAATTTGGGTTAAATCGTGACAAATTATAAATAAATATTTGAAGTAGCTTCAAATGTATTATGCTATACGTTGGTTAGTCGTTTAGAGCTATGTTCGCTCAGTAATAAGACAGTATATCGATATTGATTAAAACCACTGACATTTTGAAAATATCGAAAGTTTAAACGTTTTCGATACCCTACTACAACTACAACATTAAGCATGGATATTTATTTCTTTATAACATATATTCCTTAATTTTAGGCTTTTAAATAATTTAATAAACACATCTTATTTAAGTTAGAATTTTCGCGCTATGTTACGTTAAATCGTTTGAGTTTTCAAGTAATGTTTTTAGTAAAACAGATGAAACAACTTGATAATATTAGGTAACCGTTCTCAATGTTACGAGAAAACATGCGCTGTTGTAACTCCACACTTTTTCAATTGGAATTTAAACTGTAATTTTGGAATGCGAAAAAATAATTGAATATTTGAGCAACTAAAAGGGGTAAAATTATGACCAGTAAATTTAATCATCTCTCATTTGTTGATCTTGGTGCAACCAAAGGATTGACTCCTTTAGATATGAATAATTTTCTCGCCAGAATGGTAACGTTTTGTTAACTGATGTATCTTCCACATACGACAATACAATATCACAGCGATTGCCTCTTAGATGTTGGATATGATGCATTTTCTTCAGTTAGTATGCTTCACTGTCATTTCCTTAAAGTTCATGAAATTCTTGAAAAAATACACGTTTGTTTACACTACAATTTTATTTAGGCTTCTTTGAAGGGACAAAGGAAAGAAGGCAACGGTCTGCCATTGCTGGAAGAAATTTCCACACAATTCCGCTATGATAATGATATATCTTCAATGGGAATATAAGCTTTTATTGCTTTCAGACTTCTCTAGAAAAGACTTGAGACTCAAGTTCCAATATTGCGACTCTGTTGACGTCGTTGGAATATGATCTTGGGAGTAGTATGTACTACAAAAGAAAATGTCAAGGTTTATTGCATGTCTATTGATTTTTCATGGAAATAGCGAACGCTTTCCGATTTATTGCAACAGAAGAACAAACATTCGAATAGTGACATCATTGTACTTCTCCATGGGTATGGAATTTCACACGGACATGTCAAAGTTTACGCCCTCAATGACCGTAGCGGTTCCACTATTGAGACTTTCCAGACTAAAAAAAATTGTGTCAAGGCAATTTTGCTACGAAATCATATTCCTTGGAACGCGAATGCTCCATTTTTCTGAAGCATTTCTCTCGTCATGAATTATCATCCCGCCTTAATAGATTGGAGAGTGAATTTATCATAATTCTAAACATTGAACGCAGAAGAACATAAAAACTCTAATCAATTTAGTTTTATTATGCATCTACAATGATCAAGCAAGAAGCATCCTTTTGGAAAATGCATCAATATAATCATTCCAGTATATGCGTCTCAAAAGAAATTGAATACATATACGTTCGCAAAAAATGTTAACGAACAATGTAAAATCTTACATCTTATAATGACAAGAGAGACAATATGAAACCTTACACATGTCAGTTTCCCCCATCTGATCGTACGAACTACTCACTTACCTCACAATTAACATCCCTCGCTTTTGATATCGCAGGTCCAGCAGTTAGAGACATTCAATCACTAATGAGTGTCTCTTACTGCTCATCTAAATAGGACAAATGTTTCTTTAGTCCTTGGTCGAACGTGTAATTGTTTATATAATTTTGTCGTAATTCTTCCTGATGTCGGATTCCCATCTTTAACGTGATGATCGTTCCAGTTTCCCAGCAATCGTGGGACAATGGATCTTTACCTCTAGACAGACTCCTCATAAACGTCAGGTGCAATGTAAATTATTTTGTAAAAATATTTGCTGTGATGAACACATACGATATTAATTATAATTATGGTTAGGTTGGGAATACAACAAAGCACCTCATAATAAAAAATGTCCTACTTCCATATGGTGTGAGAATCTGTTTAGCCTGACAGTTCGTGGTGCTATCACGTTGGTTTTCTTGAAGAGCTCCAACACGTCCGCAACGGGACTAGCGTAAACCTTGTCCTGGCAGTGCAGGCGGCCCTGCAAAACCTAACCCAGCCTCTCGCATAAGCGGTTTACTCTTCCGTATCATTGCAAATGACCGGTAGCGATTGCGCTCAATTTCTAATGCAACCCAAGCAGGTTCTTCTAGTTGCTTCCTCTAATGATAAGGAACTACCGCTATCGCAAAGATGCACGAGATGCATTTAGATCGTGGAATCTTTTTATTTCAGGTTGTAATTTCAGTTTCAACCAAATCAGTCCTGACACATCTATGATGAGGTAAAAATCTCCGTTGGATGTATGAAATTCTACCAGTAATTTTTTATGTTTTTTTGAAACAACCCACAGTTTGCATTCGACATTTTATTTTTATAATGTTTTGTTTTTAAAGGAAAATACAAATAAAATAATGATTATAATGTAGAAAGAAAGAGGATACATTATTTCCCTTCAACCACTAGTGCAAATAGAACTAAGTGACTGTCAAAGCAGGAAAATGTTTCAATGAAAGCTAAGCGAGGACACAATTAAATATTAGTTACACCTTCCAACAAGAAGTTTCCACTTTTCCCGTCAACTGTAAGAGAATTGGATAATGACAAAGTTTCACGAATCCAAGGCCTCAAAACTGTATCTCATGAGTTCTCAGGATGTCGACAACACACACATTCTGAAAAAAACCCTGAGAGAAACAATACCTTATGGCATACATACTTCGGAATGTCTCGTTCTCCCGCTCCAGAATTTCATCGTTGACTGTGCACTTACAGGGTCATAAACCTTCCAACCATGTAATCAGCAAGACGAAAATTAGCACTTTCTACAGAAGAATATGACAATATGTCGTAAGAGCGTGGCCGAGGCCTTGGGAGGAGAAAGTGTGACACGAAGTGACATAACCGTCTCGGGCAATTCGTGTTCTCTTTTCCCTTCTTTCTCGCGTGCCGGAATACGAAGGTCCTCAGCGGTTCCCGACAGTTCATGCAACTCCGAGGAGAGATTCAGATAAGGAAGGTCATCGGGTCAAGGTGGATGATCCTGAGCTTGGCAGGACGAAGGTGGCATGGGAATAGCCCGCAGGTTGCTGTTTTGGGAGACGCCCACGTGCCATTGCATCTTTCAAAAATCACCTTGAAAGACGGGAACCATTTCATTATAGTATGACTTGCGAATTGAGTGTATTTAGGACCCACTGAAATTGGGGCTCTTATCAATTTTTTATCATATCGAACTTACTTCTGTCAATTTTTATATATCGATTTATGCTGTTGTGTAATTATATCTGTCGGGGTTGTGAAAACGTTGATACTTTAAAAAAAGTAACATTTTAGAAAAAAATAGTTTAGAGAATTATTTAGCAAAAGCAAATTCTAATATATCTATCGGCTGAGTTAGCTCAGAACCAACATTACTGTTTTTGCAGCAACTGTGGCCGGGAAGTCCTAGTGCGGATTTTCCACACTAGCAACTATGTAGTCAGGTCGACTTCAATTACTGCCTGGAGCAGAATTTTACCAGGCCGATTGCTCTGATCGGTAGTTTTCCGATCAATTCCAGACAAATGCCAGAGCAGTACGCTTCCTAACAAACATGCCACGCACCCGCTCGCGGCCTTTCCTTCCTCTTTCTTGACATATCCTCTCTCCTTGAACACTAACGCTTACTTACGCTTACATTCACATCTCGGGAGGCCAGTCGGTAGCTTCGGGCTTGTCTTGGCAGGAGCTACAGGAGCCGGGTGCCCCACTAAGGCAGACGCGCGGAGCAGGAAATCCCCGGCAAGACGTCGTGAAGGCCGGTGTCGGATCTCACCATCTACAATGAGACAAGCACATCCACATTCTAGAATAAACCATTCACAACAGCCAAGAGGACAAACGATAGTAGCATTTGACGTGTCCGGAGGGATCATTCAATCATTTTAAAATTACTTATGAGTTTTGGAATCGCTACAGAAATGTAATACAAAAAGAAATATCATCAGATAGACGACAAACATACCATGAACTGTTGATATGAGATATTCATGAACGATTTAGAATTCTAAAAGCTTAATTACGTCAACATAACATTCTAAGGGGCAAACCCAAGTAAAGTACGCAAATCATAATAAATTTAATATATTCGTCGGTGAAACCTACTTGTTTCGTTTATTTTACCCTATTCCATCATTCTATTTAATAAAATTTCAAATACAAAATACTACTTTTTCTGAACATTTCAGAGATGAAGAAAAATATCAGCTTCGTACACGAATGCGTTGGAATTTACCACTTTGTCATCTTAAACTCCATCTGAATTGATTGATTGTGATTCCGAGCGAATCAACTACTAGGGTAATTAGTCCCGTGAGTGTAGTGCATGTTTTGCTCGGGAGGTGGGTTGGTTTTCCCTCACTGGTTGGCAAGATCTAGCGCCGGCCTACCGTCGGCTAGCGGGGTTTTCCTCAACCCGGTATCTCCCACCGGTGGGACACCGCCCCAGCCGGGACAAGCTCTAAGCTCCTGACAGGTCTCCCGGCATGTGTGGCAGTGTAGTGTATTTAGTGTAGATGGGTGTGAGGGGAGAGGATAGGAAAGGAAGGAAGAGGTAGGAAAAATCGCGCGCAGTACATGGACCATTCGTTAGAGTACTGCTCCGGCATTCGCCTAGTGTTGATCGGAGAAACCACGGAAAACTACCGATCAGAGCAGCCAGAAGCTAGAATTCACCTCCAAACAGCAACTGAATTTGTCCTACCTGACATGCTAATTACGAAACTCCTGCCACCGTCGAGACTCGCACCTAGGTCTGCAGTGACATCAGTTGATGCCCTGAGCAATCTCTCCCGGTAATCTCATCCGGATATCATGTTATTCACATAATGACTGTTCGTCCTCCGTTTCCCAGCGGTTAGTTGTTGAATACTTTTTACGTGGCTGAATGACGTGTAGGGGAATATCCCTCGGAAGTCTCCTGCGTAGGAATTAGCGATACCTCGTTGTTGCGTGAGAGGACGCTAATTCAGAGTACGGGAATCAGACAAAGTACTGATATTAAACCAGTGATTTCCACAAATGCTCGACGCAAGCCAGAAACCCTCAATGACGTAAACAATTTGCGACGTAAACCACACAAAACTCACGAGCAGGATGACACTACTAAGTGAAAAAATTTCGTAATAGTATTGTTATGACACCTCAGGGTCGGGGCTGCGTGAGCGTTGAGCGAAGACGGCGAAGAAAATGAGATAAAACCTGTTTGATGTTCGCGAGTTAATTATCAGTGAAATTCCACGAGCTCTAGCGATCTCAAGGCCTGGCTTGTTTTCATATGTTCATCATGCAGCAAGTTGCGGGACATTAAAACTACGACGATCGAATTGCGACAGACAACTGAAGAATGCAATAAAATTTACGATCGGAGCTTTAGAAATGTACTACTTAATCGTTCGTTGTGAAAAGGATCGGTATATTGTCACACAAATATGTTTCCGATTCTCAAGAAGTTCTTGGAAATTGAATATTAGATGTAAAAGAATACAATTTTTGGTATTATAATTTTTCAAACTCCCACATAATAATATTTTTATGCACTGAAATAATAACAAATATATATTGTACTGCATAATTCGTTTCTCAACGCTTTCGTTTTACACATTACATATCATGACTGACGTATTATTCCTTGATGTACGTTGAGTTTATGCTGATGTAGACTAACCAAACAAATAACTCATAGCGGAATAAAAATGACAGGATGTTTGGCAACTGAGAGAAAGAACTATCAATTCACGTTATTGAACCAAGGTACCCACATTTGATATGGTTTACAAATCCGCTCTAATGAATACGCAGTTACCGCGCATGAATACGCATTCATCATGACTGAATTGCGGCCGTAAGCAATAATCATCCTATTAATAGATCATTTTCAAATGTTTGTATTCCATGCATTTTTTAAAAAAAAATTAAGTGAAGTTCTTGAATGGACTTGGACTTAACGTTTTCTTGTGACGGAGAAATCGCTGTAAGAAGAAGTAGTTTAATAAAATCAATAAAAATGATTTATGTTTATCAACAGAATGAACACATCGACGTGTAACGTCACATAATAAGTAGCTCCAAATTCTAAGATTCAATTCTTTTATTTATTTTATCTGTGATAATTGCTTAACTAACGAGCACGTCCCAGTGTTTCAAATATCCCACGAATGAAAACTCATATCCTTTCCAAAAGTATGAATACCCTTTTATTATAATGTTTGTTACATTTTCTTAAAAACCAATAGGAAGTGGTTTTGGACGCTGACTCATCTTGGACGCTAAAAGTCAAGAGCAAAGTTTGCTTGTTTTCCAATGGCCACTCTAGGCATGTTAGCCATTTGGTGACGCGCTGGCCACTATAGACGTGCAGTTTCCCTCAGCTTGTGGGGACTCGCACGTTCACAATGGCCAAGCGCATAGGTGACAAATCACTGTTGCTCGTTTAGCGTTACCCAGGGGACACGTGTGGAAGAACACGAACGTAAGCTACAATCAAGAGCAAAGTAAAAAAATTGGAGCCGTTTTTGGGAAAATTTTGATAATGTCCCGGGGGCTTCATGTAAAGTACCCCCAAATTTTGAAGAATCTTTTTCAAAATCTAAAAGCTTTGACTCGAACCAGATCGAACGGGGAATATCCATTTTGGAAGAAATCGTACGTATGGTTTAGGCGCTAGCAGTGTTCACAGACGGACAGACAGACGGACAAACAGACGGACGTTGTCCTTTCAAGCTGGTTTTTCGGTATCAAGGACATAGAAAACAGGGTTTCTGGCTACACCACGTGTTAGGGTATTTTTTTTCTTAATTTAGCAACTGGTTTTATCCACTCTTTCGTTTTCACGGCTCGGCAATTAATTTTTTTCCGCCGAAAATTGACCATTTTTTCGCGCAGCATTACATAACTCTCCCTATACTACGTATATCACTCCGTGTATACGTACGTATTCGGGAAAGTAAAAATGGCTAGTTACGCGAGCGCCTCCGGGAAGCAGAGAATGAAACGCAGAGGGTCTGAGCGTTCTCCCAAGAAATCGTAGGGTCACCGGAGCAGGGTCGTCGAACTCCGGGGAAGGGCGGCGTCCACGCGAGCGGCCGCGTTGCTCAACTGCTGCCCGTCGCTTCAAGCACGCCGCCGCAGTGCTCCATGGCGCGCCGCAGGCGGACACAATTTCGGGAACCATGTTATTTCAAGAACATTTGAAGATGCTTTCGTAAGTTTTGGGAAATACTGTGGGCGAATGAGTCAAAGCTTCAATGTGTAAAACTAATTGGGTGATTGCGAAAATTTAAAAATAGATTTAAGCCGACGAAAAGTAAAAAAAAAAGATGAGGAAGATCGATATTTACATCGAAGTACATTCGCGTATATATTTTATTGTCATCCATAATCCACATTTATAACATTAAGTAAGTTGTGTTATTTTGTAATGTTTAATTATTTTCCTCCTTTCCATAAACTATTTTAAGGATTCATTTTCAATATTAAAGGGTTAATATATTTTTATTTTGCAACCCATAAAATATTGAATATCAATTAGTTCGAATTCAGGATAGTTTGAAAAGTATATAACCACCGAAGTGAAACCGGTTTTTTCGTTTCAAACGCCACCTTCGACTGTACTATGCAAACATGACACTGTTAGTGTGCATGAGTTATTGCCGCTTGTTGTTGGTTCCCAGCCACTGTGCGCGGCGGCGCTGGCGGCTGCCGTGTCCATCAGACAAGGAGCCCGTCTTCCACTACACTCCCTTTCGCGCGCGGGGACAGTGACCCCGACACGCTAGCCTCCAAGGACCGGTCTTGCTGGGCCCCGTGCGTCCTATCGATGATCGCAGCCGATTATTGCGAGAGACTGCGTATTTCACATAGCGAACGGCGGGTTCCGGGTTGTTCCCTTGGCGAGTGGATAATTCATTTTTCATATTCATCTGTCGCTTCTTTGGACACTCTTTCGCAGCTTTGGACTGGTTTGCACATTTCTTTCGTAATTCTTACTTGAATGCCCACATCTTCCTAGCAAAACATCTGATCATGGTTCAATAACCTAGGAGGTATCTGTAATGTACACTCCAATGGGCCACTCTAGCGAGATGCATATTATTGTATTTAACAGTTCCGATGCCTCAGGCTTTTATTGCATGTAACCATTGTGAGGTTTCGTACCAACCATCTTCACAAATATTTTCATTACTGCTCGCGATTCATACACAAAGAACTTCCCGATTCGCAGTGTTCAGTGACGCGGCAACTGCATTATTGCATTATCCTATCCATTGTCCCGTTGCATGATCGATTGCTGCAAGTGTCGAGCTTCACATTTGGTAATGGACAAAATAAAATTCTGCGAGCTAATTCACGTGCAAGTAACTTATTCAAATAAGCGCTGGACACTTCCTCCTCTGACGTGAATATCACTCAAACTGAAATGTGTACGATGATATCATCATTTGCTCACGAATATTCACGAACGGCCATTCTAGAAACGTAAGCAAATTTGCAACTATTACATGAACGAAACACATACTCTTTAATGTCCAATTTAGTTGTAATAAAAACAATAACAGAAATGTCTTGCACTTGCAACATTTACCCTAAAGAAGCGAAGCTATCGTAAATGAGTGTGAAATATTTCGTTGCGAGTCTAGGATGTTTAATATGTAAAACATTAAGATACTAAGTCTAACAATGTTACAGACATTACTTTAATCATAGCCCGCTAGTATGCCTAAAAGCCGCGGCACTTCGCCGATCCTTATGGAAGCCAGCGAACGGACGAAGTTCACATTGTGGCCGCTGGAGCGCTGGTCGCCGACCATTCGCGAGACCTTTGGGCCGTTTTAATGCATAGGGAAATGCCCGCATTTCGGACGATTTTGGTCACTGACTGTGATATGAGGCATTGCAAACTCGTGTTGGTGGTAATATTAAACAATACTGAAATTATATTTCACTCTGCAGTTTGCTTAAAAGAAACTGTGGAGTGAATGCTTGAAATTAACATAGCATGCGTGAAATCTACTTGGTTAGTGAGCCAGTAGTGATTCTTCTTGACATATAAAATGCAATATTTATTCTTAATTATTTTTGATATTTAGGTGTTTAAAGAGAATTATAATGCACATAATGTCTTTAAGGTTTTTAAAGACATTGGATGAAAACGAAATGAATAGAAAACTATTATTTTATTAGTTTTATACTATCTACTTTTATATTTCAAGCTGTATTTATTTTTTAATCTATATTACACGCTCAAAAAAGTAAAAATTCAAGATATAATTGTTCGTGAAAAAATATCTAAATAACCGGAAGAAACTAGTTCTAAAACGGACTACGGACGCTGTTATAAATGTTGACGTTGTTGTAAATAATACAAAAGTTCACTCAAAAAAAGTACTCCGAATCACTATTGCCCTGGTAAAAACGTTCTCACCAAGAGATAGAATCAAAAAAATTATTTCCCACTAGCGAAATTCATATTGGCGCTCTCATGGAGATACCAGAAAAAACTATTAGATATTTTCAATAAGAGCAACTAAAGTACAATGTAGACATTATTTCTAATTCTTTGCGTAGTCCGCTTCCAAATTCCACAACAATAACAGAACAATAAATCAAACATCATAAATAAAAATCAACAATCAGACTTCTCGTGATATCCAATGACGTTTGTGAGAAAATGTGTCACTTTTTGATTGAAAAGTTTACAATACGAGAAATATCTAAAGCTGACTCAAACGATCATTTCCAGTACTTGGAGTCAGTATGTTTTTATTGAACATAAACAGAAATTGTTTGTGCTATTTGTGAGTATATTTTCAAAATTTATATCGAATTTGAGAATAAACTGAATTGTTAGGTAGCCGAAGTTATTTCCACCATGGGTTGCATATTTTTTATAACGTTCAGAAACATTAAGAATGTATGTTAATATTTATTTACTATATGAAGATAATTTGCATGGGTGGATATTAAATAAATAAATAAATCAGTCTCATCTTTAAATGACCCTGATGGTTATATGTGGTTGAGCAATTTATTGTGAAAGCTGTACCTCCACTTCCAAGGTTTGTTGTGAAAAGAAACCTTCAAAAATATATTAAGCCAGCTTTGCAAAGAAACAGTTTCCTTGCATGTGACGAGTGCGCAGATTTAATAACGATCATTGACATAATTTTAAACATTTTTTTATCAGAGGTCTTGAAGAACATTGCTGCTTTTACTAAAGAAGTAATGGAGATGCCTAAATACTTGAATTCAAAGCCTGTCAGTCGAAAAGTTCTGTTTGTAATGCGGATCTCCGTATATTTGCGTGTAGCAGCAGATCGAGGAATGGTCGGCGAGCAGCGCTCCAGCGGTCAGTAGCGGAACTTTTACATATAACAAGGACGGGGCCGGAGTGCCGAGGCTTTTAAAGCATACTAGCGGGCTATGCTTTAATAATCTATGTTGGCTAGGAAAGATGTAATAATATTACCTCGAAAGCTACCAGGATGTTATAGGTTTGACATGTGCTATCATGACGAGTAACACTTCATCACTGTTCCTTAAGATGCTGAAGCCCAAGAAGGGAGATGGTCAATTTGACTGACAAGAAAACAAAATATAAAACCAACTAACTCACGGATCGGGCACCGTAAACGATTGCCATTGTTACGAGTATTTACGTATTCACAATACGACTAACTCACGGCACTTACACCGTACAAATCGTTTGTCACCATCGATTTGATAATAAAGTGTGTATTGATAATGAGGCGTATGAGTAGCGGTAAATTAGCGTCACTGATGCAAAAAAGCTTATATTTTTTGTACGTTAAGAAGAGAATAGGTTCAGGCTGCTGGTTCAGGCTCCGCGGAAGAGTAATAACACAAGCATGAAGATGCAGGCTTCTCTAGAGAGCGCTCCCTATTGAGACGGATCCCAATCGGCATCAACTCAGAGTGAGAGAAATCTTTTAGTCACCAACGCGAAACCTAAAGAATGAATTCAAAATAGTCGAAATATTTTTCCAGGAATGTGAACAATTCTCTCAAATCAATCGTAACTTTACGATTACCTTATACGCCTAAATTGTCACTTTAACTTCGTTGATAAGAGCAGTTGATTATTTTTGACATTTGAACTCCGAAAATAGTTTCACACATTTATGACATTCGAAACCTTAAGTGCATTAATTTATCAAAATATTATAAATTTATCTTTTGTGTTGATAGTTATTTTTACTAATTGTGAGAAGGTTGAAATGAAAACTAATGATACAAAAACGAAAACAAGACAATACAAAAACGTTATTCCAAACAGTGTTGGATCATTGAAAGCTTGCTGTTTAAAATGAACATTTCTTGAATTTACTCTTTCCCTTTTTGGTGCATTCTTTGAACCGCATGTGCCATTCCAATGTTTTGTGAGCTATCGTAAGAACAGCAGGCCAGAAATTATTAATACTGCTGTTGGAAATGAAATTTCACTTTTCAATTACAACAAAATAAATGTCTACAGAAGATACAACAATTCAGAGATGACCGATAATCGGAAAAATGTAAGCGCGAAAAAAAAAAAACACTAATTGCAGCGAACGTATAGCGTAAACACTAATCACTCGAACACAAAATAAACAACCGAGTGATTCACATAAAATGAATATACTAATCCAATAAAATATATGCAAATGCTATTTTTTCGAATGGTACAAAAAATAGTAGTGAATTACAAATATTTCGTCGGTAAAGACTAAAACACTAGATGAATAATGTTTTCGTTGACTGCTCAGTTACGTTGGCAAATTACTTTCTTCATCGCCTTTGAACTTTCGTTGTTGCGTGTTCACACCGCCCTCCCTTTCGCAATCTTTCTCTTCACGGGCGAATGCACCAAGAGGCAAACTCGCAGCGTCTATCGAAAGAATATCATTATCTCCAAAGAAACATACCCGGCCGTAGCTCATCAAAAGTCATACACCTAAAAAAAGTCATTTATTGGTAAAGTGAAGTTTATTATGATAATAATCAATTTTTATTACTAGCAATTTCGTAGAGATAGTTCATAATCAGCCAGTTGGGAAGATATTAAGACAGCCAGTTGTAAAGTAAAACACTTCGAAGTTGATCGCGAAATAAATGGCTTCACTGAGGATAAAACCGTTTTCCCGCAAAATGACAATTTTTTTATTGATTGATGTTTCCGGGCAGGTCAATTGTTGTGGTCCCGAGTCCCGTTCGTGTAAAAAACTACTGGCCCGCGGGCCACATGCGGCCCGCCGAGGACATTTATACGGCCCGCCGGGTTTTTATGGTTTAAAGAATTATTTCTTAAAATTCGCACATTTTTTATTATGTGTTAGGGTGTCTAGGGATGGCAAAAAATCGATGGCTTTAAAACAACGATGTTTTCCATCAGAAACATCGATATTTTGCTTTCGGTGTTTTCTTCACATCGATATTTTGTTGCCAAAACATCGGTGGATTTTTTAAAATTAAAGCAATATCGATGATTTGCGTTATCCTCTTTACCACGGTGTGCATTTCACCAGCGCAATCTGAGGAAGTTTGGGATCTGCTCGCCTTATGGCTGTATGTTATCGGTAGGCCTGTCATTGCCTAAACTCTGCATCTCAAGGCCTGTCTTTACGATGGAATATGTCACGGTACCTCGAGTCTTTCTCAGTCATGCCGCTAGATATGGCATGATCGCGACCGTACCAAGCACTGCTTGCGACCATGCGACATCTAGCGGCAGGACCTAGAAAGACACGAAATGCCTGTGTGATCGGGCAAAGGGGCTTGAGAGACAGAGTTAGAAAAATCGCAGTATGTGATGACGCAATCATTTGAGCTGTAAAATCTAATATCTCATTATTTGTGCCATAAAATGCCTGATTGTGAGCGATTCCTTGCAACAGAAAAGGTCGTTTATAATGCTGGAATACAAAAAAGGTCTGATTAGTTGAAATCGAGGTATATTGCAAAAAGTAACATCATTTCCTTTTGTCATACCATAAAATTAATTTTTTTACTAAACGGCATTGTTTTAAAGTGAAATGAAAAAAAATTACATTTTATTAAAATCCACGTCCTAGTAATGAGAATATACATTGCTCCTTTAGACGAAATCCGAATTCTAGAACGCCTTGTTCGCCTGTTGCAGACCCGCGCACGCGGGGGTGGTTCATGGTGGACAGCCTGGGGCTGCTAGCGACAGTTCTCTTCGTGTACGTGTACTTCTGCAGCGTGGCGGGTCCACGTTGGATGAAGGACAGGAAGCCCTTCGACCTCAAACGGCCCATGCTCGTGTACAACGCCCTGCAAGTCTTCATGAGCGCTGTGCTCGTGTACGAGGTAAGATCATCTTCCTGTGATACAGCCTCAGTTGGATTTCGACCAGATTTTCATGGTGATGTTGAAATAAACGGCTTCACTGATGATAAAACCGTTCTCCTGCTTAATGCAACACCGTTTAGTTATTTTTACCACTACAGATAGATAGCTCTGCCGTGAACATAAGCAGAGATTTCCTACTGGGCTCTTTAGCCAATGTAATAGTGAGGCCGCATTTTAAATTTATATTTTGATATTTATATATATATATATATATATATATATATATATATAATTTACTTGATCATGTTGACCTGCTGAAGACTTTGGATATCGTGAAAAGTGGTTCACATAGGCTGGGGGAACGTTCTGTCGCCCGCCCCTTGGTGGCAGAGAAAAGGTGGGGAAAGAAAGATCGTGTGCGGTACTTAGTTTGTTGCTAAAGGCAGTGCTTCGGCATCCCTCTCGGATCGACCAGAAAAATATCTTCGATTGGAAGAACTATCTTCTACAACTCTTATCATGCGGCAGTGAAAATATTAAGCTGGTTAACTGAGTTGCTAAACATCCATCGACTGGGTTCAAACCTAGAACTTCTAGATCTACGACGTTTTAGTTGCGGGTACACTATTACATTAGCTAAAGAGCCCAGTAGGAAATATCTACTTATGTTCACGGCAGAGCTATCTATCTTTAGTGGTAAAAATAACTAAATGGTGTTGCCTAGGGGCATTTCGTAATAGTCACGGGAAAATTAATTTCTAAGAGGTCCGCTTGTCTTCAAGAACTCTAACTTTTTTAGAACGCACACCTTAGTATATGATTGCGATCATGATTCAAAGATTATCAGGACGATATCGTAAAGAGAAAAAACCTTGTTTTGTGCAGAACGAAACTGAATGTCTTGAATTCCAATGAAGTGATTTGCGATTACATCAATAGGGCATTCGTTTCTTTCCCCATGTGCTTGTTGCATCTTGGTTTAAGAGTAATAAACATTTAATCCACAATAAGAATAAGCTCTTTTAATTCCAAGAAAGGCTTCAAGAATTTTTGGTGCTGATTTTGTTGAGAAACAAGAAATATGTTTGAATTTTGAAACACCACGCTCATCTGCCAAAACCTGAAAAAGTCTCTTCTTTCCTTTCACTAAGAAACATTGGATATGTATCATTAGGCAATTCCGTACATTCAACTGAATTGCCCGAAAAACATTTGCAAAACATATTGCGGAAGACAATATTTTCCTCCATAAAATTAGTAAAAATGTACTAATATCTAAAGTGATTTTAAAACATCCTACCAATATGAGCACAAGATACTAAAATCGAAATGCTTAATTAATTTAAAATATTTAAAACGTCTCAGCAAATATTTAAAGTGTCTCAGCAATGATTCACATACTTGACATTATTACATTTTTACTCATTACTACGTCTTCGTAAGCATTAACATTACATCAACATTAACGTTTATAGTGCACGGTCTGTGCATTGTCAAGGTGCACTGTCAATAAAGTCAATCGCATACGCACATTGTTGCAACTTCATTCCTTCACGGCTAACCCTTACATCTCTTGCGTCAACGCAAACAAGAAAACACTGGCATTGAGTCGCTGTGAATTCCGATTCTTCCGATAGACATTTAAATGACTAGAGCAGTGTTGTCAAGGTCGATGCCACGAGCGGGAGCGATGCTCGAGTGCCACCACGAAATCGCCCCTCCACGCAACTCGTCACCCTGCCACCAGAGACAACGCCATCCCTATTGTAAAACGTCGGGGTTACTACTAGTCGTAATAGTTTCCTTTCCCGACGCTAGTTGCGCAGAGAAGCTCGTGGCATGCTATGGTGCCACAGCCACCAGTAAAAGACCTTGACATCACTGGATTAGAGCGTGCTTCGAAGGCGTATTTCAATTGCGATCGTCAGCCACTGGCGCGGCGTTGTCTCTGGAGGTGAGTGACCGACCCGATGCCCTGCCTCCTCCCGTCGCCGCCGGCGGCGCCACCCGCGCCGAGCGCAAATATTTGCGAATCCGCACCGCTCCGTCGCGGCGCGGCGGCCGGGCGGGCGACCACGCCGTGAGCGCGGCTTAGCAGGTAAGCGCCCTCGAGTATCGCGGAGGCTTCCGTTGGAATACCGACCTCGCGGGCCTACAGTGACCCTCTGTGTGTCCACCTAACGGCACAATCACCACAGCTGATGTCCGGACCTTTAAAAGGGGGCGCATCCGACCTCTTTGACGGCGGCCGACTACGAGAATTTCAGCTAATGCGGTTAAATAAGCAGTGTGGCTGACATTCGGAAGGCCACCTCTAGAAAAGACTGCTGTCGTAATTCGGTACGATGGCTACGCGCAGGAAGTCCGTTTGTGAATTAATTGAATGTGTACAGTCTTAGAAGGCCAGTAGGTAATTACAGAAAACGTTTGAGGAATTTAAGACGAAATCTATCGACTGTGACGATATTCTAATACAACAATCGTGGTTGTAGTATGGGACGGCCTTTATCACAATATGTAAGCAACTAAATATTACGTTTCTGCTTTTGCTTGTATCAATTTTTTTTAATTGTAAAAGACAAAGTTTAGCAATATTCATTTTTCTACACAATGGTACTTATTTAATCAATAAAATATTTTGCCCCATATTATAAAGGTTTCGTCAATTTGAATAATATATTCAATCACCCATATCAAAGATAAAAATAATTATTGAAAGACATTAGTATCGCACGTTATGTCCAGTAAATCCACTTACAAACATAAATAAATAAATACATTGTAAGAAAATTAATCAAATATAGTATTTCACATCAGAGCAGCTTTCTTCGTTTTACACATGCGTTTACGTTGGAGTTCTGTGCTGGCATACAAAGTAGCATTCTAGACAAGATTTCTTCTGCGTCTTTCACCACATACGTTGCAACGACCACATCGAATAAGGAAATTCAAGTACAACCAGTCAAACAACACATATATTCTCATGTCATTGTATGGAAAGGAGAAAGAAAATCTTATCAAATCTTGAGTTACATTTTGGAGGATTAGTGTTGACTCATTCGAATCACTTGTGAAAATTAGCGTTGATGTCAAAAAAATATGTTGTAATTAATAATAGTATGCAAATGAAAAGGATCAGTCAAGGGGATATTGAGCGCTCATAATCATAATACAAATCAATATTTTTATAAATGTTTGTTTGTAAATTAATAAAATTTTTATCATGAATTGGAAGCAATAGTGAAGGCCAGGACTGCGGAATGCACTACGCAAAGAAATATAGTTAAATTTATTTAGTTATTTTTATTTATTTATTTATAATAAAAATTACTAGAAACTGCACGTGACGTATCAACGACATGAGAAATATAAATAATCAAATAGTTTGATAATATTTTTACGATTGACAATTCCACGATATACAAGTATTACGTATATTAATGATTCTGCCTGACAATCTTGTAAGTAATTATTTCTTTCATCACTGCCAGGTAATAGGATCTAATAAATCGTGACGATTAAAGACAACAAAATAAATTAGATCAAGCTCAGAAAAGTAAACAAACAAGCTACATGCAGTGGGAGTAGAGAAGAGATTCCACGTTTCCATGCAATCCGTGTCGTCTCGGAAGCACGAACTGCCGTGGAAGATTCTGCATCAAAATTAATTGCAGCGACGGCGCACGCCAAGAACGGAGCTCGTCCATCTGGATGGGCGCGTGCATTAGAATTCCACTCACGTCTTTTGATAACGAAACAGTTTTTCCGGACGGTTTGAGTACCAGCTACCAGATTTACATGTACCATCTACTTGTCACAGTCTACTGACGCTATCTGGTTGCGCAAATCCACGGATTTCTTTCGCGATGTTTGGATTATCTCTAACGAGGTAACGCAACATCTCGGAAGTTTGTACGCTTCTACAATATTCTGTGCTTTATGAATGGTAGATTTATATTCTCGAGGACCTTGGTTGATAGTTTTACACCGTTTTCTTGGTATCTATTTTCCTTTCATATGCATTAAATATTCTATTGTGAATACTCCGTACTGTACCTAGAAAATTTCTACCACAATGTTATATAACTACATAGTAATGAAAATATGGTTTTCATAATGTATCCTCTACAACTGCTATTACCTTTCATTACCGTAGACAAGAGTCTAAATAAAAGTTTAAAGTAATTAATGTCACAGGCTTGAACCATTACGACACCTCTTCAAAAGCCGTCTGTTTCGAGTTAAAGTATTTCTTAATATCAACGCACCTTCCAAGTGGAGCCATTTTCATAATTTTCATTCAAACCTAAGTTGCGCAGCCGCTTTATATAACAGATAAAAAGAGTAGATATCATATACCTCATAAAAGTATCTCTCCTTGACAAATCGCTTTTGCACGAACAGATATGCTGACCTTTCCGTTAAGAAAAAGTTTCAGAGAGGAATCTATCTTATTTTCGTTTCACTTAAATGTTTTGTGCTCAATGGTTTGCTAACACTTTCATATCACACACTTCTCAGGAGTTATTCTTTAATTAATCTGAAGAAGTTTTACTAAAATAATAAAACCGCTAACAAATAATCGTACGAGTACAACAAAATATGAGAAAAAATTATGAGTAATAGTAAAATTGTTGAAAAATTGAATAAAAACCTCATTCGAAGTACAAGAACTTATCACTTGCATGGCGTAGTATTCATTTTCTTATGATTTGAAACATTCGTTTTACAAGCTCTTATTTGACTCACAGAAGAATAAGATTGTGGCGAGAAAAGTATTTAGGTCTCGTACCTACTTGTGAGTTTGTTACAAACGTAATTTTCCCATGATACATTGCAGGGTACATTATAATTTTGAAACATTCAAATAGCTAACAAATATCGAATACAGAAAAAAAAAACTTCACAATTTCACTTCAAAATGTCACAATAAGAAATGTGCATTTTATTTAAAGAAAACAAACATTATTGCTATCAAAAACCAATTTCTTAATGTTTTTGTTTTGTTTTAATCGCCGACAACTTCAACGCTAACTATAGAACTGCGAGGGAACAGCGAAACGGAATGCCTTCGAATGGCCCAACGCCATCTGTAAGTGGTAGGCAGGCACTTGCTACTTCACCGACTTTCCGTCTAGAGCGCGCGCGCAATCGCCTCCGCGCCGCAGCGCCGCCGTGGCAATCGCACGAACTAGCAGACGAGCGGCCGAGGCGGAGCGGACCCCACGTGGAGCCCGCCCGCCCTCATCGCTTTCTCTGCATCGCGCATTCCGATGCCGCGCCGCCATTTCGTCCCGACTTGCAAATATCGCGCAGTTTATTGCCGCGCCAGGATTGCGTCACGATGTCGGGCGGGCGGGCGCGCGCGCCGCTGCCAGATCGCGGATTCGTGGGGGCGGATCTCCCCAACGAAAAAAAAACAAAAAAACCCAGAGTCTTGACATCAGACGAATCGATGGGGGAATATCAATTTTGAAGAAAATCGGCTGAAAATCGGTTTAGGCGCTAGCGTTGACCACAGACGGAAGGACGTTTCGCCGTCAATCCATTTTTCAGTATCAAGATGCAACAGAGGATGGATTTTGGCTACACCACGAGTTAGAGGATTTTTTTCTAAATTTAGCAATAGAATTTATCCATTTTTTCGTTGCCAAACCCGAGTTATAAGAATTTTTCTTGCGAAAATTCTTTTTCCGGCGTACTTTCTTTCATAACTTTCCCTTCTTACGAAGTATTCGTAAGGCGAGAAAGTAAAATTGAGAGGTTCTAGCTTTCAGGAAATTTTGAAATAGAAGTACATGTTTTTAAATTAAAGGAACTATATTTATATAGAATTTTATTTTTGGTAATAACGATTTAATGTATACATTATTTTCAATTTGTTTATAATTACATATAATACTCAAGTAGAAAGATTAATAAACCATTCGATGATATTTTTGTTAATCTTTGTTCTTGTTCTATAGTGTTGTATTAAAATAGATTCACCATCATGTCATTTTAAGCATATATTTAACACATTGAAAAAATTAATTTTTTATATTTCCAAGGTGAAAGTAGGATGATTGTCTTTTTCACAGTGGACTTACTGTTTCATTTCATCCCTCTTATCTCTCCGACCAATTGGCAGACTTTGATTGCCGGACTATCTGAACGAACAATTTGCAGCGTGTAAATTATTTATAAATATTTTTGAATTTTTTAAAATTTATTTCTTTTCGTTCGATATTTCTGTTTCTCGAGGGGTTTGAAAACAGTACATTTTATATTATAACGTTTTGGATATGGCCATTCACAGCAAATGAGTAATTTATTCCTACTCGCGAAAACTTGGTCTAAGGTTCGAAGATCTATTCAGGCTTCAAGGTTCGGTTTGAGGTGTTACGTTGAAATTAAGGTAGTGTTAGAAAAGGTGTAGAATGAAGGGGCTAGGAAAGGTGTAGAATGATTTATATTGCATAAAGTTCACTAAAAGACAGAGAAGAGGGTAAGAAGGTAAATAATTCCAAGACCCTAAGCCCCTTAATTTATACCAAGGGGTAGACAAATGTTCTATAGGTTAGTTTTTATTTTTTTAAATTCTTAACTGAAAAATAACGTTGTTTATTCAGAGCTGTTGTTTCGATGTATCCATATTTTTATTTGTAAATATTTCTTTTGTTTAAATCGGATTATGTGATGATTTGGTTTCTGTTAGCACTCACACCAATAAGCTTTGCCCTCCACGAATATGCCACCTCGAACTTCATCTGAAGTTCGAGGTCGAAGGAAATGACCACCAAACTTTCCCCTAGAGTATAGCCTTGTAGATTGGCCCAAAGGAGCCTTTTAGGGATTCGGGCCTCTCCCCCAGATAACGATGCATATTAAAAAAATATAGATCTTACTAATTTCTATACTAAAGAAACCCATTCAATGTATCAGTGTTAACCCCTCAATCGCGGCCAACATCATTTCAGCAGGCTTTTTTTGCATAATCGCAGCATTCAGAGGCCTTTTTGCATAATCACCACAGATTTCGGCGGCCACTTGTCAGGGGTGGGTAACCTGTTGCGCATGCGCCAAACGTGGCGCTTTGGATTCCTTGCCCCTACGTGTTCACTGAGTTTTTTCTTGCGGTTTGTAATTGGCATAATGACATAATTCCTGCAAAGTTCACAGTGATGGAATCACGAAATACATTATTTCAAACAACGTCAATCGCGGCCATTTCATTCGTATTAAATGAGGAAAATTGAAAGAACATCGTCACCTACTCGATATGTGCCTCATTGGGTTCATCGAGGCTTCGTTTCCTTTGCCCTGCACCATCTCACAGGGATTTGTGAGAACGGTAGGTTAATAAGAAAAATAAAGCAAATTACACAGCTTTGAAATAGGCACTTGGGGTACCCCTTGCAGCCTGAACTAGCTGCATCCATGGCAAGCCTTTGCTCTCAGTGAAACATATTCGGCTGCGCTTCATTGCGGATTAAGGCCCTTTCCGTCCCTTCTATCCATCCCTTCACCTTGAAGGGATGGATAGAAGTAAGGAAAAATGAGCTTATAAGAAAGCGCGCAATGAGAACAAGTTCCTACTTTTTTAAGTATATATTTCACATTCTTACTTTGGTAAGAAATATATACCTGAAAGAAATAAAAAAGCATGTGAAGCGTGCTAAAAACTGCTGAATTGGCGCTTCGCCTTAATCTGGTGAGTTGATTAAACATTGCCATAAGTGAATCCATTTCTCTCTCAGTGCTCCATGTTGCTAAAAGTTTTCTCACTCTCAACACAACCAGCAACTGTTATTCAGAGTAATCTTCACCAAACGAGATTCTCCGGCAGTTGAAGCATGATCATCGGGGTTCATGACAGCGATCACCTTCTCGTTTGAGATCATCTCTCGCTCTTGCAGACTGATGCTCAATTAAACATTTCCTTTTTTGGAATTGGCTCATAATATAGTTGTTTGCAAAAAAAATACAAGAAGAATATCATAAATCTGATCTTTCTCGTGAAAGTCGCGTTTAGATAATCAAAGTTGACAAAATACTTTAGTTGAGTTATCCCTTTCCGCCCCCAAAACAAAGACGATCCTATCCGTACTTTTATTTCCTTCATCCTTAATCTTGGAAGTAAGAAGAAGGTGTTTGAATTGTAAGGCTATTCTGAGAAAAAATTGGGTGCATGAAATGTGAAATCTCCAAATTAGAGAATAAAGAAGTAGATACCATTATGCTAGTTTCATATTACGAAATATCCTTTAAATATTTAGACTTCAGACGAGGGTAGTTTTAGTAGTTTAGTTCACGCAATGAACCAGTCAGAGAATATCTCTATGGCCTTTTTCAATAACTGTTATAAAATAAATTTAATAAATAATAAATGTTATGTTTTAAAATAAGTAAATATTTAACTAACAAATATTGTGTTTCTGCAGGGTCTGCAAGGAGGTTGGCTTCATGGCTACAATTTTTCATGTCAAGATGTGGACTACTCGGACAACCCAATTGCCATGAGAGTAAGTATGTCTTCAGAATCACTAGAATCGTTTCCAAAACTTCGTCTGTGACTTTAATATAATTTATGTACCTTTTTAAAAAAGAATACGACGAAAGTTCTAAACATTTTTCATCAGGGTTAACATAAACCAATGTAGCTTACTACACAATGGATCCACTAAATCAACGCAATCAAAAGATGTTCAATCTTGCAAATGCATTTTATCAAATTTTAAAAGTATGGTATGTTTAAAACAAAAAAAGTGAATATACGATAATGCAATTTTAAAATTCTATTTACGTTTAGTAATTCATATTTTAAATACGTTTAACATTTACTTTTTAATTTAAAAATATTTTCTTTATTGAATAGTAGTCTACAAAGCTTCTACAGAATTTTTATGTACAGAAATGATAAAATTGTAGTTTGTTTTTGACTTTTTAATCAATCCATTACAATAATTGCAGATGCGCATATTCAGACCGACTTATAACTAAACTTATTTGTGCGTTTTTCTTGCTAGATGGCACGTGCTGTATGGCTGTACTATATTTGCAAGCTGACTGAATTGCTCGATACAGTGAGTATTGTTCATCAATATCAATGCATGTTAGTATTATAACTTGTACAACCACTGCTCCCATTCCACACAAGTTTCGAAAGTAGCATTTGGTACCAGTAATATCAGAAGTCAACTCAATTGCCATTTGCGTTTTATGAAGCAGGGAATGCGGGTGCGAGCCTAAGAAAGTGCCAAAGGAACACTGAACGTTTTGCAACCACTTGAGACGCCATAACAATACATGCCACATGTTTCTTTTTTCGTCGCGAACTGCAACTGAACCCACCTATACGGTTTCGACGCGTATTACGAAACAAGGCCGTTATTAATGTTTTTCAAGACGAAGGGGATCGGAGTAGTGTAGAGTAATAAAATATTTTCTTTTTTCTACAAAATTCAGAATTAGAAAACAATTTAATTTTTTAAGCAACTAGCGACAAAAGTATTTCAGGGGGGGGATAATAATCCTCAAAGTGTTCAACAGTTTCGGAAATTAATTTAGGTTATTATTAAGTAAATGAGGGAGAATAGTGGGTTATATAGCGATGCATAAGTGTTTTATTGTGAAGTGAGGTGTAGTGCAGTGTATAGCAGAGAAATAAAGAAGGACATGTTTTCAGGTCTTAGTGAAGTGAAGTGCAGAGTGATACTAGTGCAGTGTGTGTGTGTGTGTGTGTGTGTCTGTTTTCCTCTCTTAATGTAATTTAATGATTTATGAATCAGTCAGTTTTTATATGATTATCATTATTTTACCATTATTATTACTACAATTAGTATATAATTTGCTGATTATATTACACTATTCTTATTGTTGTTGTTGTTATTATTATTATTATTATTATTATTATTATTATTATTATTATTATTATTATTGGTATTAGTGTTCTATGTTACTGAAAGGCTGTGTATATTTATGTTTTTGTAATTAGCTGCCACCGGGTTATGCCCAATTGCAGTTTAAATAAATCTAATCTAATCTAATAACACTCCTGCCCCTCTGGGTACGACCTTGGTATGGGAACGAAATGCCAAGGGAAGATTACTAACTTGCTAAAGTCGCTTCCGTCCTTCGTTGGCACCCGCAGTGGTACACGCGTGCGGCGGAGGCGGGAGTTGGTGGGGCTGGGGGCGGGGGTGGGGCGAAGGGGGGGGCGCCGGGGAAGGGGAGGGGGTGGACGCGAGCAGGTGCTGGGACACTGTACAACACTTCTTCCGCGATGCCGCAGTTACCGCAATCTTGTCATCGCTGCCGTTATTATTACGTCATTGTTCCTTACTCAACTATCGCCCGCAGGCCATCGATTGCCTGGCTGTTTCAAAATAACGGTCCTGTTACGGACCCCTAAACGAGCACAGAGAATACGCCAGATCAACCAAAATCAGAAAGTATCATTACCAAATCGAAGTATCATGTCATCTCATAACGCGAATTGACTCTATCACGTAAACGAAATGGTAACTGCTGGTTCAGATATATTTTACAACGAAGAACGCGCGTATTTGTGATCGTAAAATTGAAAATATTTTCCATTAAGACTTAAAATAAATACAATATTTATCCAAATAGATTTTACTAATTTGATAAACTATCATCTACATTAAATATAATTATGCTCATAACAATAATGAGTTATAAACAGAAGCAAATGTGTCATTATTATGATTCTTTTATGAACTTCAACTTGTTTATAATGAGAAGGTGCATGAACTAGAGCCAGCTACAAAATTGCTATTCAAATAAAAATGAATATCATAGGATCTTCACAAAGGAAATGACTATAAAATAAAATACTCCTATAATCGAATTTGGTAAAAGAAACAAAATATTTGTAATTCTCATTTTATAGTAAATCAATATGAACATTCAAGAACGTTTCTAATACTACAGAACTGTAGCATACTTTCTTCAAAAATCAATAATTCCGGAAGACGTAAACGTGTTTGTGGCATCTCTTTTTGCGTGGTGCTCCATTACACCGTGTGTAGTGCAGCTCCCTTCTAGATCAGGTTTTCCTCTATGGTCCGATTAAAATAAGTTAGTGATTGACAGTTACGAATAAAAAGGAGCGACGTTGACAGGTTCCGTACCACTGAACATGTGTTCTCGGGACATGAAATTCAACTCTTCAAATAAATACTTATAAAAGTAACCAAATCATATACTCATATTGTGTGAAGCAACAGCTTCAGAACACACAACTATCAATCACCAACTTATTTTAATCGGACCATAGTCTCCTTGATCCATAGTACAAATGCTGAGATGGCCCCTTGTTTTACTTCTGAACATAAATGTAGCTTCACTTTGCGCCCTTTTTGTTGAATTTCCTATTGTGAAAGGAGTACAGCCAAGGGTTTGGGTTACTATAATTATAGCAGTACTAAATCAAATCTGCAGTTCGTTTACCGCTGCAAATAAGTTGGGAGCGAAACTGTCAAGTTCTCAAGCGTTTCTAATCTCACTATTTTTGGTACTTTCATTCATCATTCAACTATTTATAGTTAAAGGATGGGGAAGAGGTTCTGCAGCTCACGAAAATGTGCGCAGATTGTACTTCTCCCCCACACGATTCATACAGTTTTTATTTTTTTTTGACAAAGATAACTGATCAAATTAAACTGATGGTGGCCCATGCTTGCAGGTGGCGATGGTGCTGAGAAAGAAGACCCGCCAAGTGTCTGCACTCCACCTCTGGCATCACACTCTTATGCCTATTACTTCCTACATCGGGGTGCGCTTCTTGCCAGGTGAGTTTTCTAAAAAACTGCGTTTCAATGGGCTTTTTTCCCCCGATTTTTAAGCCACTTTTTAACAACTTGGTCATATTGCGACCTCTGTGATTGCTTCAACTGTAGGTGGAACTGTGGGAAGAACACGTAAGGACAACACGAACACACACAAACATCCATGCTTGATTCGAACCCGCGACCCTTCGAACTGAGACAGCACATTCGCTCGAGGCGGGATTCGAACCCTTCGAACCGAGGCCGCGAACCGCGATGCAGATTTCTTCCGAATTAAAAATACATGATTATAATCATTTGAGGGATCCCTTAGATGACTTTTGCGAATTAAGAATCTATGTATTTATTTGTTTCTTTATTTAGGCTAAAAAGATCCCCTAGAGGGGCAAAGGCCCCCTGCCTGCCCCCTGCAGAGATGATACAGCCACACGTCATCGTACGCCAGCTATACTTCGGCTTTTCTTTCTTGGCGCACGGAGGAAGTGTCAATAAAATGGAATATCTCACGGTATTTCGCATCGTTCTTGGTTGTGCCGCTAGGAGTCGCATGATCGCGACTGTATCCAGCAGTGCTGGGGTGATCATGCGATCCCTGGCGACACAACGGAGAACGACGCGAAATACCGTGAGATATTCCATTTTATTGACACTCCCCCGTGCGCCAAGAAAGAAAAACCGAAGTATAGGTTGGTGACGCCGTCTGTCTTGCGTTGGTCCGTAGGCTTCTCCATGTCATCCTATCTTTTGGCGATCTGGTCCAGGTCCCGCCCGCTGCTTCACGGAAGAAGCTTCTTCTGTCGTCCTGGGTGTCCCCAGCCTTGCCTTGAGTCCCGCATAGATACTGTGTGTGCCCATCTGAGTTCGTCTTGCTTTGTTACGTCTAAGAATCTGCACTGAATGGTTATTTCTGATATAGTAAGATCTCAAATACATTCATTTAGTTTGCTACGCTTTCACTGAGACCAGAAAATCCACAAAGACTGCTTTTTTATACAATCTCTTTGCAATTTGTTATCTCCATAGAGGACGAACCAGATCCTCCCTCCAAAGATTGCCCAAAAACTACACGGTAAGCACGTACGAGACAAAAAGTCTTCCTTAAACGTGACAAAATTCCACTAGACCAATCACATGCAACACAACAATCACAATTCTGTCTGAACTTGGTAGGCGAATGTCGGATCGGAGATCGCCACTCAACACCGACGTCAGAATGTGCCATTCCCTCGACCTAGATTACGTTCTGACTACGAGGTGTGGAAAGGCCGAAACGGACAAGGACACCCGAATATTCGCCAGTCGAAGAGCTGACTCACTGAGTTTCATCGCCGAGCAGCTGAATAGGATCCGCAGCGGAGATCTAGTCAGTCACCACGGTGTAAGATATATAGGTGCGTCAACTAGCCGCCTTTTGGGCAACATTTTTGAAGCAGTTTGAAGCTAGTTCCTCGCTTATCCGTACGGTGCGCACGATAGGATTGGGCATTGGTGATTGATTGTGTATGATTTTACAATGATTGTGTATCTATTTGATAATTAACTGATGGTGTAAGGAGAATAATTGGTATATGTACTTACCACATTTCGCATAACATTTTCATTGTTGAAATTCTTGACGCAATATAACCATTGTCATTTAATTTTCTCCTTTTCTGGGGAAAACTTCAACCTATTTCTTTTTAATATCTTGATTTTTGACTCACTTTGGAAACTTCTAAATTTACTTCATACTCCGGAATAAAGTTTTTACTACGAAGAGATCAGTCAAGTCTACTGTCAAGCCATCTTGTCCCAAAAAATGCCCAAGTCGTTCGCAGCGCTTATTTAGCGAGAGCTGTGAGAACTAGCCTCACATTAGCTTCAGTTTGAGACTGGGAGTGAACACACCTATATCTCTTACACCGTGTCAGTCACGGAGAGCGGCTCTCCACTCGATGCGCTAGTATTCGCGATCCCTAGGCATTATTCTCTCGCGTAATTGATGTTTCTCTACTGTTGCTTTTCCAACTAATTTTATAGCAATATGTGTGCATCTATACAATTAATTTCGAATTCAGAATAAATTGATAGAGAATGAAGCAGCCTACAACCATGTGAGGAGGTATAAATGGTTTAATTGATACCAGGAACTAAAGAAAAATAAAAAAAGTCAACGAAACTGTTTCGATTTTGACTGAAAAATCTAAATATCTGGTTATGTTATTCCGTTAATTCTCATACTGCGCGTACCTACTGAACTCTCATACTTAGAGCGCCACTGCTGACAACATGCAACGAGGAAGAAATAAGCTTCAGTGTTCACGTCTTCCGCTCAAGAGTAACCAATTTGTGCTGCTCTGGACTCTCTTTACACATAGTCGTCTACAGCATTTTTATTGCTGCAGTACACTAGTTATCCTTTTTTATGTGAAATATTTAACCCTTGAATGCATGACATGGGTCAATCTGACCCAAATCAGATTTTACACTGATATTTTGGATGGAATGGTTTTTCCGACGGTCGTGTCCGTTGAAGACATCTTTTTTTTTTCGTCATTCAAAATCCGTAGAAGGTAGTTTTACGATGTTCTACTTATTTGATCGGTGTCCATAAGTTGTTTAATATTGCTCTCCTCAGAATGCATGAGATGGGTGTATATGACCCATATATGATTACATCGTATTTTGTTATTAATAATTATTATAATAATATATATATATTATAATGAATGTCGAAAGAAATAGCCTGAAATTGTTAATTTCTACAATGCTACCGAAAGTGGCGTCGTTACACTTGACAAATTAGTGCGCACTTGCACAGTCGAGCATCAAACAAGGATATGGAATTTTTGCCTCCTTTATGAATATGCTAGATGTCGCTGCTGTAAATGCATACGTAATTTTCATCCAAAAGAATCCCACTTTTCAACAATCAGTGAAGCACAAAACTTATTTCTAATGGATTTGACAAAGGAATATATCCTTCCATGTATTCTGCAAAGGAGCACAATCAAACCTCTTTAGAAGAACATACGAAGTTCCATAGCACTATGTGGGATAGAAAAAAACAACAGTTAACCTAGTACATTGGCCAACAATAAGAGAAAAAGATGCAGTAAATGTCCTACAAAGAAAGTCCTACACAGAAAATATTCAACTGTTTGTTTTGAATGTAAAAGTTATGTACGTTCAGATCATTCAATACTCACTTATGTCCACTTTCATGAAAGTAAAATTTGACATCATAGGAATAATATATGTGAATTCTAAAACTCAATCAACAAACATTGTTTCTAATTGAATAACACTATAGTGTATTTATTATTCCTATTTCATTTTATAATGATTTTCAATTAAAAATATACAAGATATGACGGACAGGGTCAAATTGACCCATGTCATGCATTCATGAAAGTAAAATAGTCATGCATTCAAGGGTTAAAATGAATTTTGTGATTATTTTTCTTAGTCATCGCAGCTTCTACCGGAAGCCTCGCCTTTGTATTATAGTTATAATCCAGGAAGAGTGCGTTCCAGAATATTACACAACCAAGATGGGAATTCGCTTTGTATCCTATTCCATTTGACTTGATTTTATATCATGATTGTCAAAGATCTATTAGTTCAATTGTGTCATTTGATTTATCATTTCGAAAGTCAAGTGTTTACTACATGGTGTGTATATTAATAGAACCCTATCATCATTTCAATTGTATACAACCATATAATTTAAATTAATCTAAGATTCTGCTGGTGATTTCCTAGACCATCTATACCATTTAACCTGATTAGTCCAGGTGTTTTTTATTATTGACAGCCAATGGTTTATATTTTTGATACATATATTAACACAAAAACGAGTTATACATATCAATTTTGTTCCTTATCAATATTGCCAACGTTTCAAGATCACTTCATCTCTTTTTGAAGGCTCACACAAAACTTCAAAATACATAGAATTTTCTTAGGAAAAGGTTGAGGTACCGACGAAGCTTTGCACAGGGGTTACCTTACCTTTCACCGACCAAGCGGTCGTCAACACGAACTGTTACAAGAGACAGATTCTTTGGTGTTTATGTTATACAAAGAAAACAAAACCATTTTGTTAACTGGATGGTGCCATACAGAATGGGATTAACTCACGTTGAATGTGTTTAGAGTATTCGAACATTTACATTTTTTCTCTTTAGGCAATGTATTGTTAAATATTTTATTTCTGTAATCGCAGATGACAATCGTTGACAAATGAGGGTTGGGAAGATCTTTGACTTGGATTGTTCAGTATTATTTCAAGAGAAACCAGTCTATAATATTTTATGACATCAATTTTCATAACCCTGTTATGAAATAAAAAATCAATAAAAACCTGTAATATCAATTTTTATAACTTTGTATGTTGATCTCTTTCTGCACAACACCAATTGAGACTAACTGTAAATGTTATGTACTACGACTTCTTTACGTTCTGTGAATTTATTTAATTTTGAGAAAGTTATTCATTAATGAATAAAAGGTGGAATACTTTTTAAAAAATCCAAAACTTGTTAGTATTGCTACGAATGGTGTTCAATGTCATTGAGATAATAGATTCGACGTTTCGAACTACATTACTGGTTATGTAGGTATAAGAAAGTCAATTTTATTAATAAAGTGATTTTCAGAAGTTACTGGATAATTTGCATTACAATTATTATCTCTTTACATAACTGTTACACACAATATGAGTGTGTTCTATTTTACAATTATTTTACATTTATCATTGTTATTTATTATGAATATTTATTGTCATTATTATATTTTAATTACTTTTTAAGAGACCTATTATATAATACTTACGAAGTAAATCATACATTAATGAACACTATGTACTTTCGCAGGTGGACATGGCACGCTCCTTGGTGTCATCAACAGCTTTGTTCACGTCGTCATGTACTCATATTACCTGTTGAGTGGTTTGGGAGCTGAATATCAGAAGTATTTGTGGTGGAAAAAATATTTGACTCTTCTGCAATTGGTAAGTATCTCATTAATTATGTGTAGGAATGCGTCTTAAGGTGCAATGAACGACTAGAAAGCAAATCCGGAGATTTTCGTTCCCAGCCGAACGTTTATTCTGTGATCCAGGGGATTGTGCCAAGTGAAATGATAGGTTACCATTCAACGACAGACAACCAGGTGCTTGCGTGCTCCAAAAGACGGGAAGAATTAACTCGAGGGCGTTGCAGGGTTTTCGCCCGCCGATCACGTCTTTGCGTACTCCGTCAGTTCCTTCTGATCCTCCAATACACGCTCCTCCTCGTCTGCGCGCTTTCTGCTGGCAGTAGCGCCGCCCAATAGGAACTCGAAGCGTGTGGGGGGGGGGGAGCGTATAAGTGCATGTGGGGCTACTTGGAACGTCTTCACTTGACCCAGCGGCGTAGAGTACGCACGAGATACCTGTGCACTCGATGCGAGCGAGTCACACGAAAAGAGACACACTTGACATGCGCAGTACAGCCATTTACGAATACTGTGGATGATCTTGGCTGTCCGGGTGACGCCGCGTCGAAGGCTGTGTTGCTGACGTTTTGACCATCTTATCGTGGTCTTTCTCAGGGCTGGATTGCCAGGGATCCAGCCCTGCGGAAGACCACGATAAGATGGTCGAAACGTCGGCAACTCAGCCTTCGACGCGGCGTCACCCGGACAGCCAGGATCATCCACATGACTCTGGCCGCGGAAGCCTACGACTTCATTTACGAATACTATTGCTGTTTAGAAAAATTTGGAAACCTAATGCGAGCTAGGGATCGTAATCGTCCAAAAATTTGTTTTGGTTACGTCAGTGGTTTCCTGTGTGCTCTCCAAACGAAAAGTGACTAACTTTTGTTTGGACCTCCGATGCTTGACAAATTGCCTTGTTGTTGAAAATCCCGCAAGTCGTCGTGAAGGTCGTCTCCGGACCTCACCATCTAGCGGTCGAAGATCATCGCCGCCTCCCTCGATAAAGCACGCACTTCACTTACGGGACGAATGACCTTAGCAGTTGACGCGTCAGGAAATATCAATCAATCTTGGCGGCCGATGCCGTGTCCTTGCCTCCATGCTGGCTCGTAGCCCGCAGCGCTCCAAGCGTCGCCCCAAACTTGACACTAGGCTCGGTCAAATACTATACAGACAATACAGGACCCTCTGCGATATAATGGGAGACATTTGACGCTAGCGACCCTAGTGGCCCGATCTGTCATAACCACTGTGATATCAAGCATGAAGTGTATTAGTTTGAAATATTTGTAGTTTACTTACGAATATGTTGAATTAGTTGACGATTTTCCAGGTCATGTCCACTAGGCTCGCTAGTGAACTGTTGTCTCCCATTATGTTGGTAGACATGCTAGTGGTAGACTTGCTAGACACTATGAAATTTATGTAAATTAAAAGGAGAATTCAGTACAAGACACTATTTTTTTTAAATTAATTAAAAACCAAATAACAGGAGATTTAGTAAACAAAATCCAAAGAGTGAATGATAAAACAACAAGGGAAACAAGACAAGCACAACATTTAGTAATTAATTTTAGTAAAACCGAACAGGCAAAAAATAGACTATTTGACAAAGGAATTGAATTATATAATAAATTACCATTAGAAATAAAAAAACTGTGAACAAATTAAAGAATTTAAAAGAAAAATTATAAAACACATAAAAGTAGAAAATTCATTTTGTAAATAGGTAATAGAGTATTCTTATAGATGTAAGCAATATATGTAAATATGTCTTTTATGTAAAAATAGCCGAGAAGGCTAAATAAACAATATTTATCTATTAAAAGTACGAGAAAGGTTCAAAATGTCCTGAATTGTCTACATAGCATTTGGCTCGATTCGCCCTTCAAAGTTCTGCTTTGCACCTCTGGTACGGCGAGGTGCTGGTCATCACACATCTCATGGATCCACAAGAAACACAAACATCCATCCAAATCTACGCGAAAAACACTGAAACGCAGCATCTATGTTGTCAGGATCGTCTCGTTGAAATGATGACAGGTATATGAAGAAAAAACGGAGAAATCGCACGTGTAAACTAGCTATCGCGGAGCTGGAGGCTAACGAGAAGCCGCTAGGGAAGCAGACCGGGAGGTCACGTAACTTTTGCTTACTCACAAGAGTACACAAGCACCAATGCCAATAGCAAAGCAAGGCCCTGGCGAAACATGAAATCCAAGGTCGTCCGACGCACATATCATTGCAATTATACGTTGGCTTTGTTGCAAACCTGCTAAGTTTGCTGAAATTAAATGTACACATCAGTAGCGTGAATGATACTTCTCACTTCTGTAAGCTTTTATCCATGTAGTTAGATTTGGGTTTAGCTTCTGTTTTCAAAGAAGTAACTGAAAGCCATTATTCACCTGTACTTTCATGTATAGATTTAAAATTTGAAAATATACAGTCGCAATTCATCGACGCAAAAAGAAGTGACTCATGAAAAATCGCTATTTTTAGTTTAATGAAGAAATATGTGTAGAAAGGAGTACATTTTTTCTAGTAAACATATACAATTTCATCTTGTATATAATATTAAAATGTCACTGCAGTACGCACGTTACAATCTATTAATTCATTCTGTAAATCACTTGTTTTTATTTTCAAGATGCTAATTTGAGACTTGTAATGAAGTAGTCTGTGTGATTCTGTATGTATATGTAATATAATAATCCCTATATGTGTAATTGCTTTTTAATTGTCAAAAATATGAGGCACGATTATGTTAAAGCGTCAACGTATTTCAAATAATATCGGCATTAATGTACTAAATTAAGTTGAGTTAATTATGTGAAAAATTCACCTAATATGCCAATATTTCTTTTTTAGTCATTTAAATGTATGGTCCAGAAAAAAAACGCCATATTCTTGTGTGTATTTAAAAACCAAATATTAAAGCGAATTGAATTTTCCTACAGGTGCAGTTCGCCATCCTCAGCACCCATTCCGCCTACGGTCTCTTCTTCGGCACCTGCTCCTACCCCAAGTTCATCCTGACGCTGCTGGTGGTGAACCAGTTTAACTTCATCATCCAATTCGGCCGCTTCTACATCCGGACGTACCAGAGCGAGAAGCAGCAGCAGCAGCAGCAGAAGGCGGCATAGCGTGGCCCATCGTCGCGGCTGCTTCGCGCCGTCTCATGAACTGTTTCGCCCGTTAACTGTAGTGCACATACGACGCGGAGGGCGCCCGCCTTCCGACTCGCGGCGACGAAGGACGCTTCGCGCAGCGCGACCTCGTGTGTGCCGGAAGTTTAGACGCGCTGATGTGTTTTGTATGTGCGTGTGAGTGTGTGGACTACGGTGGGGTGTCCGCGCGTGCCGGAAGGCCCGCCGTGTCAGTCCTGCTGCGCCCCCGGGTGTGGCTCCAGGCGACTGCTCAGGCCCCGGAATCCCCGCGCCCCCAATCAAAGACTGTCGAAGAATGTTACTGTCTCCTTTCGATGCGGCTTTGTTTCCGGAACGCGGGGCAGGTGAAGCTGAAGCACGGAATCAGATGGAATTCTTAACGATGATTGGCGCAAATGAAAAAATTTCCCAACTTACATACACATAACTCCTTGTTACCTATCGTTCATTGTTACATACATTAAACAATGAACGACAATATGTGTAGAAAGGAGTACATTTTTTCTAGTAAACATATACAATTTCATCAGTATAAAATATTAAAATGTCACTGCAGTACGCACGTTACAATCTATTAATTCATTCTGTAAATCACTTGTTTTTATTTTCAAGATGCTAATTTGAGACTTGTAATGAAGTAGTCTGTGTGACTCTGTATGTATATGTAATATAATAAGGAGTTATGTGTATGTGAGTTAGGAAATATAGTTGTCTTAAAAGATTGAAAGCCTGAATTATTTTGAATGTAATTGCAGAAACTAAGAGAAAAAAGTAATATAAGCAAATGAATATAAAAAAAAAAGATTGGCTCCGACTGGGAAATGTTTCTCGATCCGACCGAGAAATGGAATTATTAATTCAATTTGAGTACTGAAAATAAATTTTCGTAATACTGTACTGAGGAAAGAGAAGTCGCTCTTAACGCCCAGTGTCTGCTAAGTATTTAACATTCCGCCGTCTGTTAAGAACGAATGAAACACCTGATTTGTAACCAAAGATTGCGTACGAGATAGCTCATTCCAAAACATAGTATTCTTGTTTACAACATTTATATTAAAAGAAGTTAGAATTAGGAAAATATTGAACTACATACGGCTGACAACACAAATAACAGACTCTGTTGGTCATAAACCTCAGCTACCGTCTCTCAGTTTACGAAGTTTAACCGAGTCCGTTATTTGCACCTTATCAGCCGAATGACGTTACTATCTTGATCAGTAACTCAGTTGGGTCTTCGCTTCAGTCAGAACCCAATATTATGTTCACGACAACACTCTCCCTCTCCCTAGGACGATATAGAGCCATTTCTCGACCACGTGACAGGTAGACGTCTGATTCTGTGCTCCGCTCCCCGCCTCGCGCTCTTCTCCCACTCGTTCCATAGTACAACCGCAGCAACAGCAGTCGCCTCAGTGCGGCGGCACCCGCTGGGGAGGCAGCAGGACGAAGGCTGCAGTGACTTGCGAGTCGTCCGCAGTAGGCCAGTAGTACCTTTACGAGAAACCTTGAACCAGACTCCGCCTGGCTTCCGTCCGCTAGGCCTGGTGGGGCCCGCTGAGCTCAGCGTGCCCGGGGGGCCAGGGGGGACGGGAACCGGCTTCAGAACTCCCGAGCGCCAAGCGACGCCAACGACAACAACCAAGATGCAAACGAAGCCTGTGACGCAAGCAGGGCCGGATTTAGGTATAGAGAAATTACTTTAAGAAGGGACCGCTTTGACAGCAAGTGCTTGGCCACTGTTAGCAACATAATTGTAGGTGAAGTCCATAAACTCATTTTGTCAGTGCGTTCGTTTACAGTTTCGTTCGTTTGTAAATGGGTTCATCACTGACGTTTGTTTGTTTCCAGACGTGTAAAACTGGTCCCTTCTTAGAGTAACTCCTTAGCGCTCCTCTCAAGTACAAAATCGTGTTTGGACACTTTCGCAAAAGAATTCCTCAGAATTAAAAAATATCAATATAAAAAAATCATTTTTATTTTTAAACTATAAACTTGTTGGTAAAGTAGGACAAATAATTATTGTAAAGGTACAAATATTTTATGACATTTTCGAATATTTTATGCATCTTTGTCCGGACGCGAGCCTCCAACGGATGGGGGGCCTCAAGCAACCGCTTACTTTAAATCCGGCCCCGGACGCAAGAGTCGTTTCCTCAAAGATCTCGCGCTCCCTTCCAGGGACTGACAAAGCCACCGTCCTATTGAGGAAGATGTCTGTCACTTGCGTTTCAATCATTGCTAAGTTATCTACAAAGATCGAATTGCTTATTCCAACAACATTATAACTTGTAAATTAGCACACTTGAAGTGTGTGTATATATATTAGAGAGTTTTTTGCAAACTACAGATTAAAAATTTATGAGCAATCACTTGACCTCGGAAGTGTAAAATTATTTTTTTGCACAAACGTTTCGTTCTAAATGGATATAGATCCAAACTTCGACGGTAGAGTGTGCTGCTAAATTGCCGAATCACAATTAATTCATTTGAATTTGTTCGCCTAGTAATGCCCTCCAAACCTCTGAACTGTCTATATATGCTAATATTTTTTATTATAAAATAGTTATAATTATTATTATATTTACAGTTAATTATGTATACAGATTAGAGACATCAACAAAATGATGCGTCATGGAGAATATGAAGAAGACACTAGAAGCGCACTATGCCGCCACAGTCGGGAAAGTCCGTTTATCCTGGTTCGTGTTGAAATTTCATTTATGCACGAGACTTGTATCGTACGATACGAGTCTCGTGATTACACTTGCTGATTGTTGCAAAGTAGCGTTTTCCACGTTTACTCTGCACTCCCATTTAAATATAATGACATCTGACGTTTTTATCAGGTGGATACGGTAACCTATCAGGGGCTTCGTTATGACTTGATTTTTGGAATTGAAGCTACCAATTGAATAGCGTCAGCTGATGGAACGTCAGAATTCACTACAATTAAATAGGAGAATTCCGTAACTTTCCGCGTAAGCGGAGACTCAAAAAGGGGTTCATAGTGTACTGTACGAAAATACTCGTGTTTCACGCCCAGTAAAATCTCTCTAATGTATGTTCATGTCAACGTTTTCGAACAGTAATGCTGTTCAAGACTGTTGTATTATCCTTTATAAGAACATCAAAACAAGGACATTATTTAACATTGTTTGGGAACTAAACGATTCAATTGCTGGAAGCAACGCAATTAAATTAGTACTTACTCTACTTTCTTGATGGATCTTTGTCCATTCCACAAAAGAAACCAATCGTGTGTAACAGATTTGGTTGACGTAACTAGTTTGCATTTGCTTACAGTTTTCTATTTATTTAAAATCATATTTATTTTTCTCAATCTAATAGAAAGTGTGCTATATCAAAATTGAATTCTTCCTTAATTTACATGAACACGAGTAACTAATGTAATATAGAGAAATCTGTAAAAAATCATTGAATATTTAATGTGAAATAGTGACAGTGTGGCGAACTTCAGAAATATTGTATTTTGTTGTAGCATATTAAATTATCATTCATTGTTAGATATGGCTTGCTAATAGTACAGACGTGGTCTTTAAAGAACAAGAGATTATAATTTTCAGCAGCCAAATTTGTATTTAGAGAAGCTCCTATTTTAGCATTGTGCGCGCGACGCAGTTTTTAATGGAAAGGGATCATATTTATGTTATGTAAATATATTGTTTATTATTCAGAATTTGTGTTGTATGTCTACCTACTTTTTCCCTCTTCCCAACTCTTTATTTTCACTGTGTAACAGAGATCTTACGACTTAATAGTTACATCCATAATACGACGAGATTAATACTTACATCCATAAATTTAAAGAAGTCTGTTCATTGGGCTTGCTCAGCGGAAACAGTGTATTTAGTTGTTTGGCAATGTTTCGGAAAATATACATCTATAATCAGGACTGTAATGTACAAGATCTAAAAAGCACAATTGCAACATGTTGATTAACCACTTAACTACACTTTTTCTTAAAATACTGTAAAAACCTCTTTAACTGTGAAATAAAATAACTTCTTTCACTGTAGCATTACCACAATCAAGGAAATCGCAAAGCTAATTCAAAATTTTTAAACGAAATTAAATAATGAGAAAACGTTTTACTGCAAAAATAAGATATCTCCCACCAGCGGGGTACCACCCACAGCCGGGACAAGCTCTAAGCTCCCGACCGGTCTCCTGTCATGTGTGGTAGTATCAACTGGTATGATCATTGGTCCCGTAATTGTAGTGTGTATTATGTGCCAGGAGTGGTGGTGTGTCTGTTGGAATGTTAGATCCGGCAGCGACTTACACGTCACTTTGCGGTTTTCCCCTGTCAGGTATCTCTCCGCAAGGCATCACCCCAGCAGTGACAAGCTTTATTCTCCCAACCTGCCTCCCTAAATGTGTGGAAGTTAAATACATGTAAGTGAAAGTATGTGAGTACGGAAAAAATGAAAAGAAGAACAAGGAAAGAATATCGCGCGCGGTCAGTTTTGTTAAAGTAAAACTGTAATGAACCTGCGGAAAACTACAAAAATAGATCAGCTGATCACGTACGTTGCCGCTGTGCCATCGGGATTCTCTTTCAATTAGCATTTGTGATGTGTATTAGTTTTAGGTTAAACTGGCCTGCTGCAGCAAAAATAGAGCTCAACAAAATGACACAAAATGGTTTTCTGAAATGTAGCACGTCACGCTTCTTAAGAGCAGCAAATAAAATTCATTAAATATTTTAACAATTCAGTCTTCACAAATTCTCCAATAAAACAGTATTGCATATGTGGATACTGTGACGAGCCAGAGTTTCTCCCCATGTTATTAACATCAACGGTAATACAATATTTAGTAAATATTATGTTGATTACTTTTTATTCTATGCATCTAGAGGGGATGAAGCAACACAACTTAGAACAGTGGCGTCTTTTGCTCAGTGAGCATGAGGATGCGATCAGAGTTGTACGGAACAAGGAAGTCCAAATTAAGGTATACCTAATAGAGATCGTACTATATGTTTACGTACTCTGTGTTACGATGCACATTCCTACTGCACCTTCTTTGAGAATTGCCAATTTTACATTGCTTGCTCTGACAATAATAAAAAACAAGAATACACGAAGTACATTGAAACATGAAAATAAACCTAATTGTTTAATTAGAAGTCGATTTGCCGTTATCTTCTAGTGTACTTGAGAACCATATAGAGTTTTTGAAAACCTTTTAAACGATACTGGGAGCTTTCACTCACTTGTTCCTGCCTCATGTAACTCGTCCGCATGTAACTCATCCATGTACTAGCCATGTCGCATCTTTTTGCACGAAAATCGTTGGATTATAATTATCGCGTTACAGTTTTAAAACTATGATTTTTCTTTGTGAAAGAACATGTTATACTATATAACGCAGTTTCAAAAAAAGGTCAGTACTTTCACAACACACAACACAAATGAAAAATCTGACAACAAAGAACTATTAACATCCATGTCCGGTAAGACTTCTTTGTCACTACTGATAATCCACGTCTCCTAAATCACGTTCTGGATCAGGACAGTTGGCAAACATGCACGTGTAGTGTGGTCAAGATATCCCCCTCTCCAACCCGCTAAGGAGTTCTCAGTCGTTAGCATATGACCACAGGGATTTGCACTCTTACTGAAAGAAGTGGAGGTGCTCAAAGGAGGCGATGGCGAAGCTTAGGGAGGGGGAAACGGAGAGAGACATACTTGACGAATAGACACTTATTTTTAACAAAAGTTTTAAAAGAGCCCAAAAACCTTGGGGGTGCGACACATCATTCACACACACTGAGCCTACGTCACTGATGACGTAAATGCGTACAGGTTGTCAGGGTGACCGATAAAAAAACATCAGGGAATTAACATTCACTGTATGGCGACATACGGGAAAGGGGAAGCAAAGCCCCTTTAAAATAAAGAAGATATGTGTGGGAGGCATAGTAAGATATAGATAAACGAGTTTGATGTCTTCGCCGCGAACCACCGAGCCGTCAACAGCGAATTTGTTACGTTTTTATATTTCCATTAGAAGGGACGCGTGGTGGGTGGTAGTACAAAGTTTTAGTTATGACATAACGTTGAACGCGGGAAGGAAGGGGGCTCGAATGAAATTATAATCATTATTTTCAGAATTGGACGGTGTTATGCATCAACCGGTCATGCGACATCATACAAGTTTTGAAATAATAGTGTTCAAAGGTTTTATTACATTTTCAGCTCTAAAATCTGTAAATTAATTATTTTATTCATTGAAGCGCCAAACTACACAAACATGAGTGGAATATCTGGCGCTTACCTGCGTAATGTGAAATTAAGAACAGTAGATTTGAAGATCTGGGTTTATAGTCGGTTGTTGCGAAACATAAAATCCCTGATGTGACTGATGGCGTTTGCATTTTTCATTAATTACAAGGCAATTTTTACAGATTTGGCGCCAAAATTTTGGGTACACTTAGAACATTGTCCAATGCAAGTGATGGCGTCCATATATAATTTTATTTCAAAAAATGGCTCTTAGACGGTTGATGCATAACGCCGTCCAATTGTAACAGTAGGATTTTGAATAATGTTGATGTTATTTAATTGTTAATTGAATTACAAACCGGACTTATTCTGCGATTTTTCTAACTTACCCCTCAAGGCCCATCTTCACGATGGAATATGTCACAGTATTCGCGACGTTCTCAGTCGTGCCGCCAGATATCGCATGAACGCGACTGTATCAAGCAGTTCTTGCGATCATGCGCCTTCTAGAGGCACGATGGAGAAAGGACGCGAAATGCCGTGTGATATTCCATCGTGGCCTTAGAGGCTTGAGCGACAGAGTTAGAAAAATCGCACTACATATCAGCGAATATTACTAGAATGAGGAAGATTTTCGATTTCTTGAATATTAGAAATTTTTCCTGAATATTAGGAAGTTGCGGCGAGGAGCCCACCCCAGGGTAAGTACAAGGAAGTTTTGCGTACGCGTAATAAAAATTTAGTAGTTATTCGACGAACCGGGAATACCTTGGAAAAATTACGGTTGACATTTTTAAGTTAATAACTGACATTGGGTTATATCACGTTAAGTAGGGCGACAGTACATACATCAATGCGGCAAACGAAGAGTGAATACGTTGTGGACGTTGAACTTCTTTATTCGGAATTCGGCCGAGCAATCTTCCAATGCCCGCCAAGATTTTACGTAAGCCACGAAATTTAAGTTGTATGGAAAGGGTGAATATCAAAACAATAGCACCATAATGAGCTCATTAACACTGGAGAGATGGCGGTTGCCGGAGTTACGTTAGAGGGGACGCAGGGTCCTTTCTGACCCCTTTAAGTTATTTCTTTATAATAATCTTTCTTTATTATATTTAACAACAAATAAGTATGAAATTACTTATTTTAATAATGATCAATCATTTATAAGGTAGTATTAACATAATGCACTATTATAAACAAACATACAAATGAGGAATTGAAAAATTAAAAGGACAAAATTATCATTTATCTTTAATTTTATATAGTGACCCCATTTACATTTTCCTGAATATTTCAATCACAAAGGTAAAAGAAAATTCAATAAATTTCATTTTCTAACATTGTCCCACACAAAAATAAGTAAACAATTAATTGAAAATGGTTCTAAGTCAAACGACACAACTTAGAAAAAGTACGAAATTTAAGATGTTTGTAATGGTGTGACAAATATTTATAAATGAATTATTGCATCTAAAATTTGGAAAGGAGCATGTTGCATGTCAACAATTTATTACTCTTCTCTATTACTATTACTCTACATTGTTTATACAAAACATCGAAATAATCTTTCCAAACTTGTTTTCTGCATTGAGCACAAAAAGTTATGTTTTCCTCAAATTATTCATAATGTCAAATAAATAAACAATACACTTCACGCTGACACATTCTATAATGGTACCGGCACGACTGAAGCACTGCTGCAAGCTCTTCGCACTGCCGACGGAAGTGGTGGCGCGGGGTCAGACAGATCATTTTGCGCGACGGCTCGACTGTTATCGCTCTTCCAGGAACCCCTCGCGCTGTCGCGAAGTGCTATATTTTTCAAACGAAAGCTGGAGAATGTGGTGAAAGGTGTGTGAAATGTAAAGTTTCTGATTCGCAAAATTAGGCAATTGCAGCTAAGCAAAGATACGTGGGATCACAAGGGACCCCGCGCCACCTCTCCGGGTTAAGAATTGTTAAGGTTTTATTTATGAATAAATATTTTGTGTATTATTTGAAAGAAGTTTGATATCACTGACCAACAAAAATTCAAAAAACTTTTTAAATCTTGATAGCTAATTTTTATAGTTTTTTTGGGCGCTGAATCCGCGTCTGAACTCTATTTGTTTCCATCACCTGCAGTTTAGTCACAATTTGATCTATTAAGATATGGCTATATAAGCAAATAAAATGAAAATAAACGAGTTCTAAAATACCAACAGAACTTTTTTTAAACAAAGAAGATGGCTTTATATTTTTAACATGACATTTTACAAAGGCTTTACGTGTCCATTGACGAATACTTTCTTTGTTTCTTTTCTTTAAAGCCCCTGATATACCTTTTTCTCCTCTGCGCCGTTTGCTGACTCTCTCGGTGAAGTGACTAACAATAATCTTCCATCATGTTAGTGTTCCAGCGTCCCTCATACCGTTTTTTCATTACTTTCAGATCTTGATGAAAACGCTCACCTTGTTCTTCACTTACATCATCTAAATTGTCGGGAAAGAGTTGTAAATGTTTAAAAACTTGAATCTTGAGACTCATTAAACATCTGAATTTCTTAAAACCATCCAGCTTATTGGCAACAATTGCTTGATTGTCTGGGTTTTTTTGTTGGCCAGGAACTAATTTACAATGTGTTTAAAGCAATTCACGCTTCTTTTTTCATTTACTGTCATTCATGTAGTTCAAATTGGGGATCAAACATCACTTTTCGTATAAGGGTGAATGAAGATACCGTCTTTTAATAATTTTGCTTCAGACAATTGCATAACATTTTCTCAAAGGTAGTTGAAACACTGCCCATCTTAGGTAAGGCCTTCAAAAATTGTTTTATAATGGCTAATTTTATGTGCCAGGGTGGGCAGCAGAATCTTGTGTTGATCTACCAGATGTTTCCGTAGAATGTTCTTTTCCCTTGGCTTTATAGATTTTCTTACAGGCCTTTTTTTTCTAGACCAATGCTGATCTCGTGCCATACTATTCCATTCAAATAGTAAACATGGGAATTTAGTGAAACCACTGACCAAGAAGCATGCGTGTTATTTTTGTCATCACATATCATCCGTCATTGAGGGGAGTGGTTTATTTTCTCTAAAACTACAGACGTTTTCGTAATTTTCCTTCAGAATAAGCAACTGGTTTTATGTATACGGAGATGTTACGTTACCAATAAGTACGGAGATGTTACCACTGTTTAATAGAATTGCTTTTACACTAGTTTTAGAGGCATCGATAAACAGCCTTCATTTTTTTGTATTGAATTCATTCACCAGACCAGCAGTATTAGAGAAATATACTAAATCCTGTTCTTGTTTGAAAAATGAGCAAATTGCTTATCTCTTCTCCTGCACGCATGAACTGAGGTGAATGTTTGATGGTGTTTTTTAATCACAAATTCGCCACAAATATAAAAAAATATTGTCAGGACTGTTCTTACAACCATGACTAGCTGTAAATGAACACTAACTGCTAAACTGGCGTCTTATCTTGATAAAAAAATGCAAACACGTGAGCATCTAATAAAACAAACACGGTACTGCTTGTTAAATATTTTGGTTGAACCCATAGAGGAGAGATATACTAGAGTGGCGCACCGAGCTGCGCAGAAGGCCGTCCGGGTATCAACATCTCTCGTGCCAGTGTCACGTGACTTTGGGACAGCTAGCTGGCATTACAAGAACACCCGTCTCGCATTAAACGATTTATTTTTATACGTACTTAAGATGTTTCATTCCAGCGTTATTTTCTCATTTATTAAGCAACCCTAAAAATGTTGCTTTTAGCAGAAAAGTGAATTAAGTTTTTCTGCTATATTTGCTCAAGTACATGAAAATTCCGATTTTTGTCCAACTTGACACTTTCAACAGCATACTCCACTAAACATGTTTTACAAGTACAATTACATATGTCTATAAATAAAATATATTTATAAAATAAATTGACTCCATGGGATGCATTAATCCAAATTTCTATTACTCAATGTTAGACATTCTACTATTGAAGATTCACCATCAGTGTCATTTATAATAGCAAGTTATCAAAAAGGTATTTCAAAGATTTATAGAGGGAAAAAGGCTTTTACCTTTGATTTATATTTTGATTCATTTAGTCAAAACACTAAAACTGTATGTGATATATGGGGGAAAAGTTCCATCTTCACTCATTTTCTTGAGCTTCAAAGCTCTTCCCAGTATTTTAACTATAACATTAGACATTTTCCCTCCCAAGGTTATATAAAATCTATTTGCATTGATAAACAAACTGCATGTTTTATTTTTTCATTGTATTACTAACAACAGTAACATGCCACTGGCTTTACTCCTACCACTACTAGCAAGTAAGCTCAAGAAAACGTGGGCGTAGTGAAGCTACATTTATGTCCAAAAGGGGTCATTCTTAGCATTTGCTCAATGGATTCAGGAAAACTGGACAAAAACCTGATCGAAATGAGGATCTTTGACCTGGAAGCAGAAATACATATTTTTTCAAAGAATTTACTAATAAAAATCAACTACATTCATACAAATTACTAACACTAACATACTATAAACACAACTTACACCAGTAAATACACATAGGATTAATGCCCTCAAAATAAAATCATTTTCTTGTTAACTGATGCATACTATTTTTTTTTGGTAAATTTGGATGTGCTCTCTTCCTATATGTTTTAATCTTATGTCAATATGTTTAAACAATATTGCCTTTATTAAATACATCCTGTGATTCATTATGGCCTCTTGACCAATAATATAATATGTTAAATTACTAAAAACAGAACTATTCACAAATTCTCGCAGACATCTATTTACAGTTGTACTACATGCTGCCTTTTTAAAAATGTCAACTCTTCCTTGAAGTATTCTTACTTCTGCCTCTGCGCTTTTGCAGATTTTTATAATTTCTGCAGAAGGGTATTTCAGTCCATAATTATCTTTCCTCTGGATGAAGGAATATGATCCTTCATCAGTATCAGTCCGGCAAAGAACTAGCTTACAGTCCACATAAGCAAGAGACTTTTGAAACTTTGTAACTAAAAATCCCCCAATATAAGTTACAATGTCTACAACATAGGGAGACAATCTAGTTTCACGATTGTGTACTGATGGCAAGTACATATGTCAGTTCGTACCTCACTGCCCAGTTCAGGATCATTTACTTGTGGCACACTTGCATACTGGCGTGAACTGACATTTAACAGTTGTTTCATCCTGTGGAACACAATTCGCAAAGTTAAATTATTATTGCACTTCCTGAAAAGAAAAAGAATTTTGGATCGTAAGCAGTGAACAAATATCCACAACGTCCCAAAATAATTACGATGTAGCACCACAAACAGCAAACAACACGAAAAGCTACATACAGCACCATACAGCACGAGCTGCCGGTGTCCCAAAGTCACGTGGCTTACGACCACCTCATGTTGAAACCTGCGCAGTAGGGCTCACGAGCACTCTGGTTGTATCTCTCCTCTATGGTTGAACCAGGGTTTAGGGTGGCACGGTTCCTGTGGTTCCTTTTGTGATTCATTTACTCTCGTGAATCACCCACCACGGTTCACTTACGGTTCGCTTCAGAGCTGGCGAAAAATTATGTTGGCATTGACTAGCTTTGACGGGTCAAGCATAAATATACACGAAATGACCATGCGTCAAAGCCATATGAAGATATACATTTCAAATTTACGAACAATTTCTTCTTCATCACGACACTTCTCAAATATCACTTCACATTGAAAATTACTCTTCACAACACTTTTCTTAAAAAATAAAACTTGTTTCTATGCTGCTTTGCTTGCTGCTTGAACTCAAATATTAGTATAGAAATGATTTTAGATTTTAAAAAAGCCTTCTCGTAATATCATATTCAGTTGTTTCTGTAACAACAAAATTATTTACTTTTGAATGCAATTCAATTACGCGAAGCATGTGTGGTCGTGTTTTTTTCGTATTTCAAGACATCTTTTAATAGATTTTGTGTGTCTACCGTGATGGAAGGTGTAAATACAGGATTTATTTATGATTTCTTTAACATATTATGAAGTATTTGCTTTAAAAATAGACGAGTTGTTTTTTAGTATTAAAATGGAGGATTTGAAAGGTGATAATAAACATGTAAGTAGCATGTGTTTGTGAAATAAAATTGATTTTAAATATTTATTTTATTAGCTTAACAAGTTATTTTTTTATTTCTTATTAATTTTTTAATCTTCACTTCATAAAAGTACGTATTTTTTCAGAAACAAGCTTGACATTTTTTCGTGTTATAAGGGTGTAATTCGTGCAGAGACACTACACTAATTTTCAGTATTACTATGGTAATGGTAATGCAATTAAAATTGTATAATTTCAACGAATATGTGAGTGGATTTTTTTCTTTTAAAATATTGCTTTCTTTAACATATTAAGTAGAATTGGTTTAAAAAACAGACGAGTTGGTTTATTAGTATTAAAATGGGGGGTTTGGGGGGCGATATTCCCCCAATAACAAAAGGTTAAAAGTAGCATGTGTTTGTAAAATAGAATTTATTTTAAATATTTCTATATATGGTGTTAACATAACGAAATTTACTGTCTTGACATGTTTTGAAGAGTTAAAATGGGGGGTTTGGTCCCCCAATAACAAAAGTTTAAGTAATATGAGTTTGTGAAATAGAATTTATTTTAAATAATTATATTTATTGCGTTAACATCATAGTTTCTTCAGTTTTTTATTGTTATTTAACACCCATTTATTAATTTTAAATCGCATTAATAAGTGAGTTGTTACTATTTATTTGTAAAATTTTAAAATTACATTTTTTGTTCCAGATATTACAAGATGTTCTCAATTTATTATTGTTATTTGTTCGCATGTTTGTTAAAATTGAATTGTTATGTCTTTTACAAGATTTAATTAAAAAAAATAAAATAATTCCAACGAATACGTGAGTTATACTTTTGCCATTTATATTCTGTGGCTTATAGAGCATTTAAAAATTTAATAAGTAGCATTTAGTTAACTAAATAGACGAGTGGCTCTTTTTAATTACAAAAAATGTGCGGTTTAAGTAGTAAAGAATTTACGTTTAAGTAGTAAAGAGTACATTTATTACGTTACCATGTTGAACGCGAATAGTAAACAAGGATTCGGTTCATTGAGTCGATTCCTCTCTAGTGAACCGGATCAGTGAACCAAAGGAACCGTGCCACCCTAAACCCTGGTTCAACCAATATTTTACCAAAGAGTATACTACCCTCTTTGTCGTCCTAATACTTTCTCATTCTTACTTCCTGCACCTCATACATTTCTATATATTCATAGCTGCATTTACCTAGCTATACAGAGAAAACGTTAAAATGTGAACAAATGGTGGGTGATATGACATACGATTTTGAATGTTATTTTTAGAATTAGCACACTTAAAATGATAAGAATTACGTGAACGCACACAAAAAGTTTTTTGGTCGTTGGCCTGTGTAATTTGTAGTTAATTGCCATCAATAAAAGAAATGTTAAATTTATCAGAACTTTCAGAATCGCTGACCTGTGCAGATAGTCCGTCTGCACACGACAAGGTAAGATATAGGTCAGTGCCGTCAGACGAACGAGCACGCGAATGACCTTTGCAAAAGTTTGGGGCACGCGGAGATATCAACTTAGTGAAGTCACCCGTGTCACAGGTTGGAAGCAGGGGTGAGAAAATTTCGTGCCAATGCAGCGAGTTGGATGAATCAGACGGGTATATCATATAGAGATATTTAATACATTTTACAAAGTTTTAATGGAAATTCATATGTAAACAGAAACTGCAGCTATACAACCATAGATCACTACACCACGGAAACATTAACGCGCGTTTCAATATATGAGAACTTGTAACACTAATTATAAATAACTCAAATTAATATTTTTAAGAACATATATAAATATAAACCTATATAAAATATATAATATAAACCAAAATATATACAGTAAAATATATATAGATGAAGATAAGTATTATATATATATATATATATATATATATATATATAAATAACATTTAAAGAAATATGATGTGCATATCTTTCATGTGAAAATTAACACAATAAAAACACTTCAAAATTTATAGAGTAATGATGAATAGAGGCCGGAAAAATACGAAGTATGAAACGTCAAAACAGTTCATAAATATCTGACGACAACAGTGAGAATATGTAATAAGTATGTAAAATCGGATATATTATGTAATATTAAAATACACTAATTTTAAAACACCTGATACAATTTACCGAAATTTTACAAAATACCTAATTTAAAAAACCTAATACAAAATTCAATTTATGTCGGCCCCGTGGCCGAGATTAGCTAGGCCAATAGTGCCGTAGTGATCTCGGACTGCGGGGTCGCGGGTTCGAGTACCGCCTCGGGCATAGTTGTACGTGTTCGTCCTTTCACCATCTATCATCCCCATTTCGTGTCATCCTCATACCATAACGTTAAATCCAATAGTGGTTGCGAGTAGTTGATGCGGCCTTAAATAACAAAAAAAATTGCATTCATCAAACATTTCCTAAAAATACATAAAAAGACTGTAAGAACATCCGATCGCGTCTTTACAAACATTTTCGTTATCTCCATGGAAGGACACACTACTTTTAACATTACTATTTTTTATTATTAAATACTTTCTGCATATTAAACAAAGTGCATCACCTCCGCGATCACTGCACAAGAAAACAAGAGCTTACTCGGACTCAAACTTTTTATGTCTTCTTGCGTCCCGCCATGAGCACCCACTGTGCATCCCTGAGAAATCGAAGCGTGGACTTCCATCGCCGCGGGCACTGCATACCCTAGCAGAGAGCAATCGCGCTCCGAGCACGTACGTGCTCCTTTGACAGCCCTGATAGAAGTAGTACGTCGTATGTTGATACCAACGAGTAAGAAAATATTAAAGGTAATGTAAATACAATCTTTGAATATAAAGTAAGGACATCAGCAGAGCAGGGCAAATTAATTACATAAATATAAATATTAACATTGATAACAAAGATTTCAATTATATGGAAATAAATTAATGAAGTGAAATGAATATTAATTAATTAAATTAATGAATATTTCAGGATCTAGTTGCAAGAATTTTTTCAAATGTCATGTGCAACGTGGGAAAGACTAAATTAAAAAAAATAATTAAAGATATTCTTCAGTAGAGACAGGATTTTTATGTAATTACATATTATTTGTCGTTCGACTTACCGTTCTCAAAATTGTAATCTTGGGAATCATAGCCCTCCTAACACAATAACGAATTTTCTCGTTTCGTATTTTTACATATTTAGTACTATATTGCATATTTATATATTTTGCAATTTTCACAATATATTTTCTTATTTTATTAATTTTCTTCAATTTAATTTCATATTTTTTTGTGAAAAGATGTTGTTTTTTTTAATTAGCATTTTTCTTACTTATTGGGGAAGTCTAGGTGTCCAAAATATCATTGACATCGCGTTTTGTGATCTGTAACCTTAATTTCCGAAAAAAAAGGTTGCGATCGCCGATGAGAAACACTTCAATGAAGATCCTACAGTGTATGTTTGCTGGTCGTAGTTCTCACTAGTTTGTGCGATGGTTTCTATTGCGATTAGTCCGGCTGCTAAACGACGGTCCTGGATTACAATAGATGAAGCTTGTACTACTAACGAGAAAGTTAAATGATGTAGAGTGGACAAATTTTCTAAATGTAATTTGTTGCTGAGTAAATGGTTTTTAATTAGAGAATTTTATATTACATATGAATTCGAATTTTACATATTTAATACATATTCTTACTGTTTTCATTACATATATATGTACATATTTTGACGTTTAATACTACATATTTTCCGGTCTCAATTCATCAGGATCATTTCAATACAAAGCACTTCAGTTCTTTGCAAATCAAGACTAAGAAAAGTTACTGTTCTATAATGCAACATGTGGGTAGTAAACATGGCGGATCGCCTCTTCCTTGGAGCCTTGCTGTGGCATAAAATCAGCTGAGCTGTGAGCAGCGACGTACTAAGTACGGTAATTCGGTCAGTATGAAGCTAGGAGGAATAACATAATGAACAATTTGAATTTTTCACTGAAAACTGAAACAGGTTTCTTTTTTTACCGAGCTCCTGGGTATCAACGAAATTGTATATCACTTACACGGTTGGAACTGCATAGTGTTTTTTTAAATTTCTGCGCACAATGGAAATTAGAGATGTAGATTAGAGTGATCAATCATAAATAATTATGCAAGTCCGCGTGGGAATTCGGCAGAATATTTTAACTTTACGTTAATTAAACCTACAATAAAACATCTTTCCAAACGACTGTATAATTTCACTGCGCAAGTTATCTTGTACTTCACCTAATCACACTGGAATGTGTTTCTTACACTTACTTTCCACTCCAGCAATTAAATAAATAAATAATAAAATAATAAAATATTAATTAGTAGTATAGCTAGTAGTAGTATATAGTAGATAGTAGTAGTAGTATTAGTAGTAGTAGTATAGTAGTAGCCCCACATTCGGTTGATCTCGCTTTCCAAACGCTTGTATTTAAGACGTTTCTCTGCCTCCTTGGTAACGACGTTTTGATCGCAAGGTACAGCAACATCGACAAGTAAACACGATTTTTTCTCCAAATCCCGGATAACCATATCCGGTTTTATTTTGGCCGCTATCGTGCGATCGGTTTGAATTTGAAATTTGTTGGTCGTACAATATCGTACACAATCCAACAGACGTCACCGGTTTTGGTGAGTGTTCGTACCACTTGGGGCATGTGTTTGGAAACTTCGAGGGCGGTACAGATCTGCCAGTGGAGGTAGCTACACACCCTGTCGTGTCTTTTTAAGTATTCGGTCTTTGCTAGAATTGGAAAAGCTGAGACAATATGATCAATGATTTCTACTTCCTCCTGGCAAATGCGGCTTTTGTCATCTTGGGAAATTTTGAGAACGGGTTTATCATAATGTCGTGTTCTCAACGCGTGATCTCAAACGGCTACTAGAACTGCTTCCGATTCTGGCTTCATTCTTCCCCTTTTGAGACACATAAATGATTGATTTTTATTGATCTGCACCTTGTCCATCTCTTTTTAGATATTGTCCGTGAAGTGGTTTGTCTCTCCACGACTTTTTGTGTCTCACACTTCACGGTTAGTAATTTGAGCATGGCTTCGATTGACTACCAAAAGGCCTTTGATAGAATACCACACGATTGTATTTTGAAGACCCTGGAGATCTATCAATTTCATCCTAGACTTATTAAATTTGCAAGGCTAGTATGAAGTCGTGGAGTACCAGACTACTAATATACAGCGGAAAGGAAGCAGTAGAAACCAGAAGTGTTCAGATTAACAGGGGTATTTTTCAAGGAGATTCACTATCCCCTCTGCTGTTTTGCATTAGTTTGGTCCCACTTTCTAGACAGTTGTCGCAAGCTGACTTTGGTTTACAAGCTCCATGGTGATGAAAGGCCAGTATCACATTTGTTTTACATGGATGATCTTAAAGTGTTTGCTAAGAATGAAACGATTCTCTCCTAAATGCTGTCTGCCGTGAATGACTTTAGCAATGACATTTACATGAAGTTTGGTCTTGACAAGTGTGCAAAAATCAATTTAAAAAGAGGCAAATTTTCAACGTCTGGGAACATTGAAATTCATACGCATACTGTGATTCAAGATCTTGAGCCAGGTAAAACTTACAAATATCTGGGAATTGAAGAATGTGAGACCATCTCGAACGACATATGAAAGAGAGAAGTTTGCAGGGAGTATTACAGAAGAGTGAGACTGGTCCTGCAGTCCGCTCTCAAATCCAAGAATAAAATATCAGCAATAGGTAGATTGGTGGTGACTGTAGCCGCATACAGTTTCAGACTAGTGGACTGGACTGAGCAAGAAATTCGCAACACGGATCGAAAAAACAGAAAACTGGCAACAATGCATCATGTCGTCCACCCTCGAGCCGATGTACTTAGTCTTTATGTGTCACGTAAGGAAGGAGGAAGAGACCTCAGACAAATTGAGGCCTCCTGGCACAACGCAGTAGTCGGGATGGAT